>OZ010586.1:21567433-21589933 GCA_963932145.1 Acanthosepion lycidas | reverse complement strand
TCCTATATTTATGGGTAAAAGTGCTCAATATCAGAGATAGAGCATATTTAAATATGAAAGTGGATACTGAGGTCAACACCGTACGCAGACGGCATGTTTCATGCTTTAAGACAATCTTCAGGTCTTTGTCACCGCCCGTAATGTGTGTAAGCGTGCCCTCAAAGAGGCAAAGTTACTATTCACTGATAGAGTGAGACACTGTATAGCCTCTCACAAGTTTTGATCTGGAAATTAATCGCAACTCTGCTAGTTTTTTTGCTAAACAAAAGCAAATCCTCAATCGCTCACTTGACACATACAACGGATAAAACAGTTCTTTGCTCGTAAATTCTATTCCAACTCTACTGCCAGGTCATCTATAGTATGTTTGCCTGATTTTCTATTAAGAACAGCGTCTCTACTCAGTGATATGCACATAACTCCGTCCATGCTTTCTGTTATCATTTTTAAACTGGATCCTCACAGGATTTGCAGATTCGACGTTATCCCTACAATTCTCCTAAAGTAATGTGCTTCTGAAATGGCTCTTGTTCTCTCGAAACTTTACAATAAATGACTCGCTGCTTCTTGCTTCTTGTTGGAAGTACTCTGTAGTTCCTGTTTATAAGAACTCCGTGGAAACTTCTAACCGTTCAAATTATCGCCCTATTAGTCATTTTTCTGTTTTTGGCAAATTACTTGAAGCTTTAATCAACGCCTAATTGGTTGATCATGTTACTTCACTCAGCTTTCTTTCAGACAAACAATGTAGCTTCCGTTTCACCAGGTCTACTGCTGATGTGTTAACAACCATCACTGAATTTGTCTATCAAGCTTTAGATAAGAACGGCAAAGCTCGGGTTGTGGCCCTAAATATCTCAAAGACGTTCGACAGGGTTTGTCATGCTGGCCTTCTACACGTGCCCAAAGGCTACGGTGTCACTGGCCGAACATTTGCCTTAATCCAATCGTTTCTAACAAATCGTATAATAAAGGTTGTTTTGAATGGGGACGCTTCTAAATCATTTCATATTAATGCAGGAATCCCCAGGGCTCTATCCTACGGACTAAGCTGTTTCTAATCTTTACCGACCTTCATGTCATCAGTTTCCATCTAGATATTTATGCAGATGACACAATTATTCACTCTTGTCTTAGTAGAAGTCCGACAGATCCGATAAAGTAAATCTGGCAAATGTTCTCGAAAAGAACCTCCAGTCAGTGGTTAACAGGGGCAAGAAATGGCTTTTTAATTTTAACGCCTCCAAAAAAAAAACTTGCTTCCATTTAATCGCCATAGAAAACTTTTCTGCCTATTATTAGCATGTATGATCCTAAAATGCAAGAAAGCAATTTCTTGGGGTCATGTTTTCTACTGTCATTAACTCAATTGCTAGATTGACAATTTTTCTCGTCAGACTCCATCTTCCACATTTATAAACCTCTCATTTGCTCGCACATTAAATCCTGTTGCCATATCTGATCTACTAGTCCTACTACATATCTCAAGATATTGGACAAAATTCAAAGAAGGATCTGTAAGAAATGACATCCTGACCTGGCTTCAACTTTAGTTACTTTCTCACAGACATGAAGTGAATTCTCTCTGTCTTTTCTACAGATATTTTCATGGCAACTGTTCTGATGAGCTTTCCACCTTTGTCCCTCAAGTGCATGAATTTAAACGTACTACTAGGTTGGCAATTAGGTCTCACCGTTTTACTGTTGAACGATAGATACAACCATATGTTCTAGTCTGACAGCATTTTTCTCGCATTTCTCGCTTGTGGAAAACCCTTCCGATTTCTTGCTTCCTAGCCAATTACAATCTTCAAAAAGTTTAAATGTATTATGTGCCTTCCTGAACCCTGTTCTTTTATTGTTCTTTTGCCACACTTCTTCCCACTAAAGACTTCTCATTCTCTTTCACTCCCTGTAAACCCCAACTGCATCGTGGTGACATTATCACCTTACTTGGAGTTGAAACGATTAAAAAAAACGTACTTAATGAAGAATAAAATTCATAAATAAAAACACTATTTATGACTCAAGCTAATAGACATACACGTATATATATATATATATATATATATATATATATATATATATATATATATATATATATATCCTATAATAAATTATATATATATATATATATATATATATATATATATATACTTTATTATAGGATATTAAATTCAAACATATGTAAGACCGCTACATAAAGGCATTCATGTTTCGATGCATATCATTGCATCTCATCAGCCTGATAAGATGCAATGATATGCATCGAAACATGAATGCATTTATGTAGCGATCTTACATATGTTTGAATGTAATATCCTATAAGAATATTGCTCTACTGTTGTATTGAGCATTATTTTTAAATTAAAGTTTAAGACATGACCAGTCCACCGTAACTGAGACTGTATGATAAAAGTCTCGATCCCTCGAATATTACACCTGTTAAACAGGTCTACGTTAGATGTCCTATCTTGAAGCTTAACTCCACAGATTGCACGCAGGCAGCTTTTATGGAAAACATTTAGCTAGCGTATATGGTACCTGTATGGAGTCCACGACTCTGAGCCATACAAAAGAATGGCAAGTACTACAGCTCTGTAAATAATATATATATATGTGTGTGTGTGTGTGTGTGTAAATTACAATCGATGAAACCCAAACAAATTACCATTGACAAGTCCAGGGAAATTTGGTTTTCTCGAGGACGAAATGGCTATCTGTATGGGGTAATTTGGGTTTCATTAATTGCAATTCACTTTTATGCTCTATAATAAAAATTATATTGTGCTCTCTTTTGTAGATCAATTTTAATGTTTTATATTGATAGGATCAAACTTGGATTACTTACACACAGATTATTTTACACACACACACACACATATATATATATATATACACACACACACACGCAGACACACTTGGATTACAAGTCGCTGAAAATGACCCTGATTCTCAAATAGCGCTCTTGAGACGTGGCCTTGTGCCAAAGTTGGTAAGACAAGCGTGATGGATAAGGCGCCAATGTGTCTCTCTCCTAGCTCGCTCGGCGTTTGGCTCCGTTTACATCCTTGTAAAACCCTGGAATGTCACTACAGACCAGAATGGACGTGCAGGTCGCTTCCCGTCTTCACTACCCACTCCCAGACAACATTCTTCGGCTGCCTGGCGCGGCGAGCGGCCAGATTGTGTCAACAGTGGCGGGCTAAGTGGACACCGATTTTGAAGGCAAACAATATTGAAACAATCTGGTCGCTGGTGGAGGAGTGGGCGGGGGTAAGCAAAAACGATGCAGTTGCTGGCAGCCATGTTCAGTGGGCTGCTGTGTGCTGGATGCTAAAAATTTATCTACATAACGATTATTATTAGTATTAAGTGAAAAGGGTAAAGGTCAGAATATATCCTGTATTTGTTGTAGAGTAGATGGTGGTTGTGACAACAACAAATCTTTTTATTATTATTAAAAGAAAAATAGTGCAACAGACAGGTTACTTCAATATTGGTATTAGTAGTAGTGGTAATAGTAGATGTAGAGATGGTAGTGGCGATGGTGTTGATGGTGGCAGATCTCACTATTATTATTATTATTATTATTATTATTATTATTATTATTATTATTATTTTAATCTATTTCACCCCAAGCAAGTCAATAAAGCCACGGAGACACAAGGGGTTACTGGACGTGGAAGAGTTAGAAACAGAAACATTGATAATGAGCGAGAACAACAGAAATGTAATCAGGAGGACCGTAGATAACGATTGACATTGCATTTAAATTTTTGCAGATTAAAGTTTGCTGGAAAGCATGGAGCCGGAAGGGACTTCCACAAGCGAATTATTATTAACGTAATTCCTCATGTATAATACGCCTTCATCCATAATACGCACCCTTAAAAGTATACGGAAATAGTGGGAAAATGCTTCTACTCACGCATAATACGCACCCATTGTTTAGTAATAAAATCCTATAAATTGTACCTCTCCAATTTCATTACGGCCAGCGTTTCCTACTTTTATTTTAAAAATGATTTTAAATATAAAATAATATTATTCTAATTTAGTTTTAAGATAATTCTTATTTTATTTTCCATTTCTAAGTATTGTTAGTGTCCATATGATTGTATTTGTCATGCTTATGGGGTTGCAATCGCCGAATGTTAGGGTCAGATTGTCGGATGTTTGTGGTGAATAGTAATCGACTTATGAAACGACAATTTTTTAAAGAATTTTTTTGTAGCTGAGCATAATACGCACTCCTATTTTTGCTTATTTTTTTTAAGAAAAATATGCATATTATACATGGGGAATTACGGTAATTGTAAAAACAAAGGTGTTGGTGATGGTGATATACTGAAATAAATAATTAAAAATTCACATAAATTAAGATTTGGTAAAAATGAACAAATTAGAGATATTCAAATTATAGCGGAAACGTTATTAGAATATATTCCGTTAATTAATCAGTCAATGCCCGACGTGATACACGCTTGGGTGATCATGTCCCTTTCAATTCATGACAGAATAGGCAGCCGATTTCTCTCGCAGTATGTTGCCATTTCTTTCTGCGATAGACTGGTTGCCAACCAAAGCTATATGACACAGTCTTTACTGCTATTTAACCTGTAGCTGGGGGGAGAATACAGATGTTCATAATTTTCCCACGGATATTTTCGCGTAGGTGATTGTAATGAACTCGACTGGAATTCGAACTCGGGTGTCCCATTTCTCATTCTGAGCCGATCTTCATTGCACCGCGCCAAACAGTTTCCCAATTATCTAGATGTGACTCTCCAAAACTCTCTTGATACCCAGCTATAATTCTCCCTAATTACTCCTGCTCATCAACAGATAGTCACTGGGTATCCATCCCAAAGTGACAAGCCTAACTGGTTAAGATGAGGCAACTGACAAGCAAATCCTTGGTGCTAAACGGGGTATTTACTTTATCTCATTTAATATGACCAATCAGTCAAGATAAGAAAGCATGAAAGACATGTAGCATTATTATTATTATTATTATTATTATTATTATTATTATTATTATTATTATTCCTTTAGTTTCTTATCTATACTCATTTCTTTCCGGATCCCCACCAGAGACCTAAGGTCAGAAATAGCATCATGACCTTTTCCATTGAGCAATTAAAAAAAAAAAGAAAAAACAGATAAAGCCTTTTGTAAGGTGTGGGCTGTACTCGTGAGAACAATATTTTGTATTTCTTTAAGGCATGGGCTTCCAGGAATCCCTTCAATTACTCTACAGGAATATTTTCCAACCAATCTGAGGGCTCCAAATACAACAGCGTTTGTTGATGTTCTCATGTACCACATTTTTGAGATTTCGTTTTCAAGGTCCTCCTATTTTGATAGCTTTTTGAAGATCTTCAAAGATACATTGCAGTCTGCAGGAACTGCTATATCAATAAGCAAGCATTTTTTTTCGGTCTCTAATAACAATGTCTGGGCGATTAGCTTTGATTATTGTCTGTATGCATTGTGTAGTTGCATAAAATTGTTACAGGTCCTATCTCCGTAACCGGGTCTGGATGGTGTTCATATAAATTTCCTGCAGTTTCCTTTCCGTAAGTGTTGCAGATTTTCCAATGCAGATATTGGCCCACTGTGTCATGTCGGGTTTTATATTCAGTGGGTGCCAATATCGTGCAACCTGATACAAGATGATCAATTGTTTCTGGATATTTATCACAGAATCTGCATTTTGGGCTAACACAATTTTTTAATATATGCGCTTGATAATTTCTAGTTAACAAGCATTGGTCCTGTGCAGCAAGGATAAATCCTTCGGTTTCAGCTTTTAAGCCTGCACTACGTAGCCACTGATGGTTTGTCTACCGCAGCTTGTTTTGTACGGGCAGAGTATTGACTGTGAAGCTGCTTTATCTTGCCATCGTTTCTGTATCTGGTCGGTTGCATTTGCTTTTGCTTTTTTTTTAAGCATTTTGCAGTTTCAGTCGGTGTATTGTACTTTACTTGTTTTTCTACACTCATTTGAAACTTCATCCTATGCCGCTAGTGTGACACTCAGTATTACTCAGTCTTCTGATAGACCCGCACATCGCTGTGGTCGGAACTATCTTAATTTCGTCTTAATTCAATTCTGGTGTTTGGGGCACAGATAGAAGTGCGCTTATTATTATGGGCACGACATTAAAAGTTCCACAAATTTCTCAGATTTCCTTTTCCTTAATCACGACGGCCAGAACCAGTTTTTCTCATGGCTGGCCGAGTACGGATAGTCAGTCTGGATCCCTAAATCCCAGATTGTCTTGGGTTTATTTATATTACCCCACAACTTCTGGGTTGTGTTATAACTATTCGTTTTCAACTCATTTACGCAGTTCCCAGCGTATTACTATTCCTACGCTCTCGTGTCTGCTTTGGTATTATTTCACAGTCAGCATTCTATATTCACTTATAATGTTCTAAAATGTTTCACGTTTTTCCTTCATAGACACAATCAACATTTATACGTTTTCTGGTTCATGTCTATTTTTAAATTTAGTTGTGACTTATGGATTATTTCTGAGTTGCAACCATACGAATATAAGAGTAGGACAGATATGTGGAGTGGTGGTGACGGTATGCATTTTTAATGTCATATCAATTCATGGCTCTTCACAACTTCCTTTTCTTTGTATTTGCGTATTGCCATGACGTCTTGGGAATGGTAATGGAGCGGTTTCCCATTGCTTTCTCTAAGTTTTAAAATTCAGAGTTTTCATTCTGGTTGCCATACACAGCGAGAGGTCATGGTCTATCCTGCTGTTTACCCCATATCTGGGGGAGCTACGGAGAAGAAATCAATTCATAACTTTCCAATGAGCACCGATGCAAAAGTGAACGCAACAGCCTTGGCTCGTTGAATTCACATCGATGTCGATAACTGCAATTCTACTTGCACGTGCATGCAAAAACTATGAAGAAAATTCGGTCATGACAGCTACAGATTTATGCTATGGAGATATGCAGTGTGTGTGTGTGTGTGTGTGTGTGTGTGTGTGTGTGTGTGTGTGTGTGTAAAATTTCAGATAGAACTAAAATATATTTGTAAAAGAGAAATATCAATAAAGACAAAAGGAAGAGTTATCTTAGCCGACGCGTTTCGTCCACTGACGGACTTTCTCAAATATAAGGATTTTATTTTGCAAAAAATATTTATAAAGAAAAGTATAAATGTTATTAGTTTAAAGAAAATTAAAATTAAAAGATGCTAATAAATATTCATCAGGTTAACTGGAAGCCAATGGAAGATGCTAAATGACGAAATTTAATGTCTAATAAACGAAAGTGAGTAAATGATATTGTTGATTTTTACACACACACACACACACACACACACACACACACATATATATATATATATATATATATTATAATAAAAAGAAAGAACAGTAAGATGTATAATCCGGTGTTCTTATTAATATTTTTATTCTTACAAAACAGTACTCAATGCAAATCTACAAAGCATAAATATTATAAATTTACTTATTTAAAAATATGGTTCCATCGCTACACAGGAATTACCATGTTTCAAAAACAGAAGTTAAAAAACTTCGAATTCAATTATAGAATTAAATTAAATTAAAGTCCCAAGTTTTAATTTTCAAGGAGATTTTGGTTTCCAAAATTCGAAGTTTTTAGCTTCTGTTTTTGAAACATGGTAATTCCTGTGTAGCGATGGAACCACATTTTTAAATTAGTAAATTTATAATATATATATATATATATATATTATTGTATAAATTTATTATATATATATATAAAGACATTTTTATACATTCTTTTTATAGATCCAAATATTTAAGTAAATGCTCTGTTTATAATAAACAGTATTAAACAACAATTACCAGTCTGAATGTCCAAGAAATTATCATAGAAAATATTCGTCCTCCGACAGAAATCGAACCTGTATACTAAACGGAACCGTCATATAGCCTGACGTGCCTTTAACCGATTGGGCTACAGAGGAGCGTTCAGTTAGCAAGGTCGATTTACTGTCTTTAAACTACAATCTTCCATGATTCTCTCACGTACATTTATATCTGCTCATTGCGCATCCAAACGTAAACAAATGACGTCACACATTATGAAATGGACAAAGTCCGACAATTATTTTAAGACATTTTTATGTTTATACATTCTTAATATTAATAACATTTTTATATATCTATACACATATATATTCCCATATTATAGATCCTACTTGATTATTTTATTACGTGTTTATATATAATTTCCCCTTTGTAAGTATAAGTATAGGTTCCAAATGCATTTTATATATATCGTCTTTACCTATAATTAAGTTAACATCATGACAGCTAAGTTTATTCTGTAAGACATTACTTTAATAAAACATTTTTATAAGCACCAATTATTTCTATTACCACTAACTACTGTTTTTTATGCAAAAAAGATAGTTCTCCCCTTGATACATATTACGTAAATTCAAACTTTTTAAAAGTATTTAAGTACCGCTACTTTATACAACAGACTCCCGAGAGGATGCTTCCACAACCAATACAATCTTAACCTCTTCAAGTCAAGGGTGAACTGTTACCTTTCCGGCATATCCACATAAACTTCACTTACGCTCACACGACAACTGCCTTCAATAACCCTCTAGTATTAGTGGCTACTGGGCCTTGCATTGAGAGAAAAACTAGTTTAAAACCTCTCTCACATGCACGCACATACACTCACACACACACACACACACACACATATATATATATATATATTAAGACATTTTTTATGTTTATACGTTCTTTTTATGAATACAAATATTTAAGTAAATACTCTGTTTATAATAAACAGTATTAACGACATTTACCGGCCTGAATGTCCGAGAAATCTTCATAGGAAATATGCGTCCTCCGACAGGATTCGAACCTGTATCCTATACAGGAACCGTCATATACCCTGACGTGCCTTTAACCGATTGAGCAACAGACGAGTGTTCGGTTAGGATGGTCGATTATACTGTTTTTAAACTACAATTCTCCATGTTTTTCTCTCGTACATTCATATCTGCTCGATGCGTATCCAAATGTAAACAAATGATGTCACACATTATGAAATGAACAAAGGCCGACAATTATTTTAAGACATTTTTGCATTTTCTCGGACATTCAGGCTGGTAAATGTCGTTAATAGTGTTTATTATAAACAGAGCATTTACTTAAATATTTGTATCTATAAAAAGAACGTATAAACATTAAAAAAATGTCTTAAAATAATTGTCGGACTTTGTCCATTTCATAATATATATATATATATATATATATATATATATATATATATATATATATATATAGTGAGAGAGTGAGAGAGAAAGAGAGAGAGAGGGGGATCAAAATGATCTGACACATTTGTCGGTTTAATAACACCGAAATAGAATAAAGAACGAAAATGTGTTTTTTTTTATTTTCGAAAATTACATATAATACCATTTTGTTTCATTCCGTTTTCAGTTGCCAATCTGAATTGGATGTGCGAGCATCGCGCTTTTATTGTGAAAACGTTTATCAAGAACAACGAATCGGTAACTGCAACACAAAGAGCGTAGTGGTATTCTATTACTCTACGAACACAAGAGAGATTTGCGTTTAGACAAACTTTCTAACTCTCTGGTATTACAGAGGAACAAAGCTGATCAAAACTTTGATTTTATTAATGCCACCCTAATTAAAAAGAACATAATTCTTTAAGGAGAGGAAATATTTTGAAATCTTAATGATAATATTCTTATTAATTATAAACACACGACTAAAAACATTAGATTACATCTCCATCTTTTTTTTTATCCATTCTTAAAGAATCTAAATTATGTCTGTTAAATACAAACAGTACGTACAAAAAAACAGCCCCAGATTAAAAGAATACCACCCACTACACCGACTGACCCCACAAAAGTGAAAACATTAGAACTCCTCCTACTAGACAGAAAAACATACACAATTACGAATATATATATATATATATATATATATATATATATATATATATATATATATATATATATATATAGGGTGGATCAAAATGATCTGACACATTTGTCAGTTTAATAAAACCAAAATAGAATAAAGAACGAAAAATGTGTTTGTTTTTTTTTATTTATTTTCGAAACTTAATGTAATGACATTTTGTTTCCTTTCGTTTTCAGTTGCCAACCTGAATTAAATGGGCGAGCCTCGCGCTTTCGTTGTGGAAACGTTTATCAAGAACAACGAATCGGTAAGTGCAACACAAAAAGCGTTGGCCCGCCTGATCACCTGATTTGAATCCATGCGATGTTTTTTTCTATGAGGATACCTGAAATCAAAGGTATTTACTCATCGCCTTCGATCTATTGAACAATTAAAAGATGCCATTCATCAAGAAATTGCCGCCATTCCACATGAAATTACCCGTCGATTTATGGACAACTTTCAGGAACGTCTTCGACAGTTTCTGGAAAGTAACGGCACTCACTTGATTGATTTCATTTTTCAAACGAAATGAAACAAAATGGCTTTATATGTACATTAGGAAAATAAAAGCACAGTTTTCGTTTTTTACCCAACTTCGCTTTTATTAAACCTACAAATATGTCAGATCATTTTGCCGCACCCTATACATATATGTGTGTGTGTGTGTGAGAAAGAGAGAGAGGTTCTAAACTAGATTTTCACTCAGTGCAAAGCCCAATAGCCACACATGCTGGTTAATGAAGGAGGTTGTTGTATGAGAGTAAATGCAGTTTATGAGGATATGTAAAGAAAGATAAGAGTTCCCCCTGGACTTGAAGAGTTTAAAATTGTACTGATGAAATGAAACAAAATAACATTATATGTATATTTCGAAAATAAAACCACATTTTTCGTTCTTTACGCTATTTCGCTTTTATTAAACCTACAAACGTGTCAGATCATTTTGCTCCACTCTGTATATATATATATATATATATATATATATATATATATATATATATATATATATATATATATATATATTAAAGACGACTGACATGCTATTGCGAGTAATCATTCTATTCAATTTTTCCGTGTTTGTATAAGTGTTTTCTTTTCTGTCTGGACATAAAGTATGTAAAAACTGTTCAAATGTCCTATATATCTTAGCGCTTTCGGCTATTCTGTTAGCCATTATCAAGGATATTTTTTTTTAACTGAATATATGTATTTATATATGTGAATCTATAGTGATGGGAATGTTACAGAGGATCAATATTATTTATGAATTTACATGCCTCTAAAGGAAGTGCGTTCCTGATCAAACCAAATTCATTAACAATTTTATTAGACATACCACAACATGCCTATCAAGAAGACTCACGTTACTTCTCTTTGATCATAGCTCAATTAGGACGCATTTTACATACACGGAAACCTACCAAACTCTCTCTCTCTCTGCAACATATTTGTAGGAAATACAACTATAATAGTCTCATTAGCATGTAAAAAAAAAGGTTAAAAATAATGTAAGCATTATTAATAAAAAAGAAAACGTCAACACTCAATAGCATCAACTATGAACACGGCCAAAATGTGCTGACCATGTTTGAAAAAATTTCCCATCACTATAGATACACATATATAAAATGTACATGTTAAGCTAAAAAAAAAACAAAGAAAAATTTTTTGATGATAGCTAATAAAATAGGATATAATAGAGCATTTCGACAGATTTTACACATTTTATGTACAGAAAAATTTTTTCTGACTTTCGTGTAAATCGGGCGTATGTTTAAATCCTTTTTTACTCTAGTATAAACTAAACCTATGTCTGCCTTTTTCTGACTTTCGTGTAAATCGGGCCTATATTTAAGTTCTTTTTCCTGTCTAGTATAAACTGAACCTAACTCTGCCTTTTTCTGACTTTCGTGTAAATCGGGCCTATATTTAAGTTCTTTTTTCTGTCTAGTATAAACTGAACCTAACTCTGCTTTTTTCTGACTTTCGTGTAAATCGGGCCTATATTTAAGTTCTTTTTTCTGTCTAGTATAAACTGAACTTAACTCTGCCTTTTTCTGACTTTCGTGTAAATCGGGCCTATATTTAAGTTCTTTTTTCTGTCTAGTATAAACTGAACCTATGTCTGCCTTTTCCTGACTTTCGTGTAAATCGGGCGTATGTTTATGTTCTTTTTCACTCCCGTGTAAACTAGACCTAACTCTGTCTTTTTTAAAAAACTCGCTTGAATACAAGAAAAAAATGAATAAAAAGACTAACCGCAGTACCTTGTCAGTCGTCTTTAATGGACCTTGTATAAAAGAGGGGTTATTGCCCAAATACACAATACATGTGCGCACACACACACCGATATATATATATATATATATATATATATATATATATATATATATATATATTGTTTGGCATTCATAAATTATAAAGACGATTAACATAAGTTGCGTTTTAGTTGCGTGAGACTAGTGTTGTTATCCAACTTGAGTCGAGGACATCCCATAAATCAGGCTGCTGTATCAACAAGTGTTGACCTCTCTTTCCATGCGTTGGTGAGGTTTTCTTTCCATATCTTCATTACTCTAATGATTATGCCAGCGACTCTGTGCTGGAGGTGCAGCTTGACCCCTAAGGATATGTAGCCAGGATCTTGAAAGGAATCCTTTGAAAAGTGTCATTTAAATAAGTAACGAGACGCGCTGCGTGCAGTAGGGTAAAGGTTATCAAAGAGGAAACGGTAAACAGGCTTCGAATTTCAGTTGAGGCTTCCGTATTTCTTGATGGCCGAGCCAACATCGAAGTCTTACCCTATCGGCTTAGAATATCAGTGGATATTTACAGACCAGGATATAAAGCCGACTAACGTCTCCCCTTTTTTAACTCTAGTGTAAACCGGATCAATATCTAACTTTTTTGACTTTAAGGTCCGGAAGAAAACGAAAAGACAAAAATTATTAAGTGCTACAAGGGACAGGAGGTGATGGAGGGCCATGATCGCTAAAGTCCTGACACATGTTCACTTTTTTTGGTTCTAGTTTTAAGCCGGACCTATATGTACATTTTTGACTCTAGTGTAAACCGAACAGTAGCCTGCTATTTTTTTTATTCTAGTTTAAACTTCACCTACACTTTTAGACGCAAATATAAAACGACCGTATGTCCCTTTTTTAAAGACCAACCGGTCCCATGTCTACCTTTTGACTCTAAACTGAATCTAAGTTGATCTTTCATTGTGATTTTTGTCCTATAATACATGTATTCAACATTGAAAACAAACAAGAAGCGTTATGTCGTTAAACCTAAGATCCGAACAGCATAAAGGTTTTTCAATTAGTCCTTGGCAAAATATGCGTCTTATACACCAGTAATACGGAATACAAAATCAGTCCGTATATTATCTGGCCCTTTTGTACAGGTCAATTACCGGTTACGCAGCCTTGAAAAAATATATCAGAGAGAAATTGTACCCGTATGTGAACAGAGACTCTCCCATAGCTTAGTCATTGGTGATACATCATTCAGATCGGTCGCACTCATTAAGACAATGCGCTTCACGGTGAATACATTGAAGAGGACTAAGGTGTCATTGGCCTAGGTAGGCTACTATTTCACTAATATTAAATAGCTACATACATTTTGGATATAGTTTGTATACATTTTTCTTATGAACGGATTTTATATTGTCCTTTTGAGGTATGTGCGTTAGCAAAATTTGTGCGGGTGGCCTAACGGTTATCGGTATTGAAAATGGAAACAGCGAACTGTGCTTCAATTCCAGCCGAGGCTGTTCCGTTCATTTTTTCCCATTGGAAAAGGAATACATCTATCACTTTCCCCAGTTAAATAGTAGGGTAGATTCGGCTCTTTAGTTTCGATAGGGAGGAGAGTGAGGACAACCCTGAATTGAAGCCTCTTGCCAACGCGTTCATGGACCTCTGTGACATAGTAAGGCCCATTTGCTCCCCATGTCGGACATGCTTTATGGAAGCTCTGAATCCTGCAACAAACAAAAAAATATTGACAAATCCCTTTATTATTTTGATTTCATTTTCTTTAAGAAAAACATTTCTAAACCGATCTGTTTGGATTCTTTGAAAAAATATTTATTCTTAAAACTTTAAACAAGTTGTCTAAAGTTTTACGAATAATATTTTTTTTTTATTATTCCACTCAGGTATCTTCATTGTTGTTTTTATTATATCTCAGCAAATACGTTCTCCGGCTTCCTTCACGTTCACGCTACTTCTGGTATTGTCTAGACATCACTTAGTATATAAGAAGACCCTTAACCCTCACGGGGCATATTGAGGGCAGGAGAGATAAGAGGAGGCAGCGAGCCATTTGCCTGGCGGTCTTGTGTGAATGGTTGGTGGAACGGTGGGGGTACACGGACATTAGCAAAAGGAGAAAAACTGCTTAGAGCCACACGAGATATAAATATTGTGGAGAGCCACGATCGCCTATGACTTGAAGGGACGCAGCCCACAGAAAAAGAAGACATTCTATATTGGCCTCTATTATATGAACCCCGTCAACAAACAAGAAATAATTCTTCTGAATACCAACTCCAAAATGATATTAAAGATGGTGCTAAAATTCGGTTTTACGGTCACATCACGTTGAAACACCGGTTCCTGTAAGATCACCGAAATTAAGCAACGTCGAGCCTGGTCAATACCTAAATGGGTGACCGCTTGGAAATACCAGGTGTTGTAAGCTTGGATGTGTGGTTGGTGTAATGGGTGATGGCTTGGAATCGTTAATCGGAGAGCGGAGTTCCAATTCCAATTGGGTTCGTTATATTCAGTTATGCACAAATACCATTGGGAAAGGTATGAACCCACCACTTCTGCACCCCCAGCTATGGGTTAATAAGTAAGACATGTATCACTAAATCATTATTATATCCCCTTCAAAAGAAATTCTTACAATCTAAAAATATCTTCCGGCTTTAAATAACCTGCAAAGGATTGATAAGCCGTAGAAAGCAAATCAATCAAACAAAATTTAAGTTAACATATCTGCTCATAAAAACCTCAAAATTCATTTGAAATTCCTTTACCCGTGACATTTGTCAAAATTTTAAAATATCGTTTGTGTTTTTTTCATTATTTTAGAAATTGTAATTATCATGTTAAAATTGTTTACATCATTGATAACTGCGTTCTACTGATTATATCCTTCTTACCAATTCGTAAGATTACGCAGTTATCTATGAGGTAAGCAGTGTTTCAAAATTTACAAATTTTTTTTTTTTAATATATTAAATAAAAACAAAGTACAGATAACTCTTTAAAATGTCATGTATCAGTTTGGCACTTTATTTGATGGCCACTTCAGCTGATGATCTACATGCTTGATTCTTTTTCAGCGCGTTAGCTACATTTAAGAATCTGATCTACACACGCAATTCTACTGAAATGTGTGATTTAATTTTAAAAATAATAGCGAAAACGGCCAAAAAAATTATATATATATATATATATATATATATATATATATATATATATATATATATATATATATATATATGGCCGGAAATCATTTATGACTAAGTGGTATTAAAATTTTATGATGCATTTGCGATCAATATGACCTCTATTTATATCCTGAACAGGACACCCCTTTCTAGCATAATAAAACTTCGATTCTGGCAAATATCGTGACGTGGGGAAAGTCATTTGAAAGCTAATATTAAAAAAAAAAATAATTCTAAAATTATTTCCTTTTGTTTTTACGAGTGGACCAGTCAATTTAAGTAGTGCGCCTATTACATTCGTTTCTTTACTGGATATTTATTAGGTTGGTGCAAAAACAATATCGTTTTCTCACATATTAACATATGTGAGAAAACGACATTATTTTTGCACCAACATAATATTTAGATTAGCTTATTAGAATATCGAGTCAGAGGAGAGCCTATTTGATATAGAAATCTTTGTTCTTTATTCCACGCTTTACTCAAACTAGTAGCATCATCATTCGGCCATATTTCATCATTCAGGACTTCTTCAGGGACGTAGCATTACTATTTTATTTCATTTCCATGTTAAGATATGGCATTGATAGTGAAAGAATAAAACAAAAATGATTAAAAAAATTTCAAAACGTGAAATAAACACCCGATGTTTCCAGATAAAGCAACAAATAAGACGAAAATGCCGGAGTCTAACTTCTAGTCGTGGCCTTAGTTGAAGGCCAAAGTAAGATTGATCAGTGGGAGACTAAATTAAGCTTGACATGACAAAGAAGAGGGAACGTCTGAAAGAGGAAAGACGAAGAGAAACGGCCATATTCATCCACGTAAGGTTTATTTTTTATTCGTACATTTTCTCCATGTTTGTTTTACCAGGTTTTTTCCTTTTGCGAGAAACACAAGGTTAGATTTTGAGGAGTTCTATGTGTGGATAAAGACAGAAATTACTTTATGACACCGCCATTTTTTATTTTATTTATTTATTTATTTATTATTTTTTTGAGGTAGACGCCAGGGCATAACTTTGATTCTGTTAGAGTAGTTGGGAGCTGTTGACTGGCTGATAGATCCCCATAGACTACACTTTATTTGTACTGTGTCTCGCCCAAAAAGATATGGCCGATACTAACTAAAAGGCCGGAAGTGAAGATGAAGATACTAATCCAAATATCGTGCAGAGGAAGTGAGCCTTGTTGACCTTCGAATTATTTGTTTGAAATCAGCAAGTGAATTATGTCAGAGATTACAAAGGAAGTGTTTTTTCTACAAACACAATTTGTTTATTTTTTCTTTTGCAGTCAACATTTGTCTCAATGCCAAAAATGGCAACTATTTTATTAATTAGAATATAATGCGCACATTGCAAATTGTGGCTACGAAATTTATGTGGAAAAAATCTCGAGTATAATGCGACATTATAGACATTGTAGTAGCTAACTTTAACCTAAATTTGGCATTTGTTCAATTTCAAGAAATTTTTATTCTCTATTTGATGGCATAATTTTTTAAGCATTTCACTCCAAGCAAGGCAGGAGTGCCATTAGCACGCAAGGGGTTATAGAGAATGAGAAGAAGAGTAAAGAGGGATGTTTAATGAAAGGATATAGAGAAGGACAGGGATCAAGATCAAGGCATCAGAAGATGACGATTGACATTACCTTTGAATATTTGAAGATTATAGCTATCAGGGAAGTAAGTAAGAGGAAGGGAGTTCCACTGTCGGGAAGTGCGAAAGAAGAAGCTGTTGGAGTAGAAGAGGCGGTTACATTTAACTGTTTCGACAGTGAAAGGGTGGGACCAACCTAGTAGCACGCTTAAATTCATGCAGTTTGGGCACCAGTGAAATTAGCTTGTCAGACCAGTTGCCATGAAAATATTTGTAGAAAAGGCAAAGGGAAGCTACATCATGTCTGTGAGAAAGTGACTGTAGACGAGATGCCAGATCAGGACATATCTCATTGCATATCCGACTCTGGATTTTTTAATTTCTATATAGAATGTTCTTTTTAATGAATTACTGACTGACCGAAAATGGCACTTTGTGCAATTTTTTACTAAGAAAGGTAAAAAAATATATGGAAGGATGGAATTTTTGAAGTTAATCAAAAGATGGCAAGGAAAATAAAAGTCTGTAAAAATACTTATGATACACCCTAAAATAAAAAAAAATGATGTTAATATTATTATATAGTCTTTAGATGTGTACATAAAATAAGTTTTGGAGTAGAGTTGTAAAAACTGAAAATACGTTTGATAAGCTCAGATATTATTATTATTATTATTATTATTATTATTATTATTATTATTATTATTATAATGAAAGGAAACTGAAAAAACTGGAATGAGCACCACCCAGACCCGCTTATGAAGATAGGACCTGTAACAATTTTATGAGACTACACAATACACAAAGACAGAACAATCAAAGTTAATCGCCCAGACATTGTTATTGGAGACCGCAAACAAATAAAGTGCCTCCTCATTGATATGGCCGTCCCTGCAGACTGCAATGTATCTTTGAAGATTTTCAAAAAAGCTATCAAAACACAAGGACCTTGAAATCGAAATCTCAAAAATGTAGACATAAGAAAAGCAACAATCCCCGTTGTAGTTGGAGCCCTAGGATTGATTGGAAAAGATTCCAATAGAATCATTGGAGGGATTCCTGGAAGCCCATGCCTTAACGAAATACAAAAAATTATTCTCACAAGTACACGCCACACTTTATGAAGGGCTTTATCGATGCAATATATGTGTATTTTTTTTTCATAATTGCTTAGTGGAAAATGTCATGATGCTATTTCTAACCTTAGGTCTTTGGAAAAGAAACAGAATACACACCAGAAATCAAAGGAAATATAATAATAATAATAATAATAATAATAATAATAATAATAATAATAATAAACAAAATGATTGACGTAACTCTTCCAATATTTTTCAGCAATTAAGAAGAGCACGATTTAAAAAAGTCAAAAGAAAAGAAAAAAAAAGTGTTTGACAATGTCAAACAATATTCCAACACTGTCTGTGCCTTCTTCAAGTTATAGTTTTTTAATTCTCAAGTATAAAAATATATAAATGTATAAAAAATTATAAGTTTTTAAAAAGCCACCCGCGTGAAGGGATGAAACTGAAACGTGCTTAATATGATGGTGATCTTGTTCATCTTGAAATTCTGCGTTAGTTGATTAGTTACTAAGAGGAATTAATCAAACAGCTTAGTATAAATCTTATGGAACTCTCCTGTCATTCTGTTCATTCCTCTGGGAAGTTTAGTAATTTGATTGCGTAACCATCTTCATGCGTTTTAAGGGTCAAAAGGTCGGTAGATTCTGCATATATTTTTAGAATGTGCACCTTAAGATTTTTTTCCAATAATAATAATAATAATAATAATAACATAGTGGAGTCATTGTCTTTAGATATGTATAGATATGTATATGCAATAATATATAGAATAAAGGTATTTTTTTAAATGGAAAAAACTTCTTATATACATTAATACTAATAATTTGTCGACGTGGCTGTTCCTGGTAATCCTAATATAAAAGTAAAAAAATTGAAAAGCTTAAGAAATACATCAAACTCCATATTGATGTTACCAGAATATGGGGCGTTCAGGTCCCTATTGACTCCCCCCACCCCAATTATCACTGGGGAATTGTGACCCCTATACGCCACATTGAAAAAATCGAAATAAAACTTGGTATCGTATCTCTTATGTACTAATTAGAAATTACCAAGCATACATACTGAAAAACCGTGTTGATCCGAAATGCAGGTTCTGTGATAAATATCCAGAAACAACTGACCATCTTGTATCAGGTTGCATAATGTTAGCACCAACTGAATATAAAACTCGGCATAATAGAGTGGGTCAATAGTTGTGCTGGAAAATATGAAACTTTTGCGGGAAGGAAACTGCAAAAATCTGGTATGAACACCACACAAACCCGGTGACAGGGATAGGACCTGAAACAATTTTATGGGGCTTTACAATATACACAGACAGAACAACCAAAGCTAATTGTCCAGACATCGTGATCAAAGACCAAAAAAACAAAATGTGTTTTCTTATTGACATAGCAGTCCCTGCAGATTGCAATGTATTTTTGAAGGTCTTAAAAACTATCGAAATACAAGAATCTCGAAGTAGAAATTTAAAATATGGGGTACATGAGGACATCAGTAATTCTAGTAGTGGCTGGATCCCTCGGATTGATTGGAAAAAGTTCCGATACACTCATTGAAGGAGTTTCTGATAGCTCGTGTCTTAAAGAAATACAAAAAATGTGTGCCCACACGTACAGCTCACATATCATGAAGAGCTTTATCTTTGTAAAATGTGTGTGATATTTGTTTTTTTACAAAAAAAAATGATCAGTGGAAAATGTCATGAAGCCATTTCTGACCTTAGGTCTCTGGCTGGGACACAGAAGGAAATGTCTATATAATAGAAATCAAAGGAAATAATAATAATAATAATAATAATAATAATAATAATAATAATAATAATAATAATAATTCTGAATGCTTCCCTGAATACTACAATATCAACCTGTCAAGAACAGTTGGCATCTGTTCTCCATATTCTTATAAACTTCACTTCTTATTTCCTCCTATTACATTTACATCACCACCTCAAAAACCTCTACCTTAATTGGCTCTTGAGCCTTTTACTGGGTGAACTTTATTAAAAAAATAATTGCTTAACTTTTGCTCAACTCGCGTCAAACGAAAAGAATCCAGGTCGTTAGCGCCAATGTTGTGATAAGAAATTAAAAAATTCCTAACACTTAATACGATCCTCAGGTGATGAGGCCCTGACCCTGACGAGACAGGGGCAGGTATTTAAGAGTCGGTACCCTTCATGTAAGAATTGCATTATCCACTACGAATTTTTGTAACCTGTCAGTCATTAAAGCGGAGTGGGGAAGGAAAGAGCATTTCTCCCAACCCTCCCGACCTAACCATAAAGTTCCCCACTCTTCCATCACCAGCACACCCTGACTTACCTTCCATTTTTAATGTCGAATAAAATAGAGAAATGCATGCCTATCGGCTTTGCTCGGCCTGAACATCAGCGAAGATTTTTCTCAGACACTTTTATTCCCATTCACGATGTCCTGTTATTAAAAACTCGTTAAAACTCGAAAGTTTTCCTTTTTAAAACCCAAACTTCATCAGAGACGAAAACGTTAGAATTGTAACACCCAAGAAAAAGAATAAAAAATGCTTGCAGTATGGGTACTCGGATTCGTTTTCTATACAATAGATATACCCTACTGTACTAAAATTAGTAGGGTGAATTTTTTAATACTATTTTTCAATCAAGAAGGCACGATGGAATAAGGTATAACGGCTCGGGTTGAGGAATCAGAGAGCCGGGTTCGAATTTCAGTAGAGTTCATTGCATCCATTTACATGCTATTAACCTTGGGAAAGATATGCATCCACCCCACCACCCTCGTTATGAGTAAATAGCAGGACAGACTAGGCCCAATAGCCTTGGTTGGCAACTAGTCTCGGAGAAGGCAAATTCTTTATTCATGTTATCTTCCTTGTAGGTCTTGCCTTCTGAGAGGAGGTAACCTGAATATCCCCGTTGCAAAAGGAACCATGTAAACCATTGCACTATTCTGCCTTAAATGTTACCATGAAGTGCAATTGTAAGATGGAGGGGAGTGGTGACCACAGCAGCGGTGCCAAATGAGCTAACTAGATAAAATGATGAATGAATTTTGGTTTGCTGTAACATTGCAAAGTATCAGATATAGAATAAGTTACTTTATGTGGCTGTTGAAGTCTTTCTTGAATTGAATCACGATTGTCTCCATTTATGATTTCCATAATAGATTTCTATTAGTTTTATGGCCGTATCATGTTTAAACATTGGTCCTCGTTCGATCACTGAAATTGAGCAACATCAAACCTGCTCAGTACCTGAATGGGTGACTGCTTGGGAATAAGTTCCAATATACGAGTGGTGTCATGCTTGGAATGAGAAATCTGGTTCATTACATTCCCTTACACAAACTCTGTATTCAAAGCACCTGCTACCTTGGATGTCTTGCCTCTTTAACTTCTGAGAGGAGGAACGGGGTAACCTCAGCATCCCCGATGTAAAAGAAACCGGCAAGCCATTGCACTATTCTGCCTTGAATGTCATCATGAACCATAATTGTGAGATGGAAGGATTTTTCTTTGTTTGTTTGAGTTTTATGGCATATCAACCACTGTGGGTTATTTAATGCCAAATCCAGTTTATATGGATTTTAAATGCCTATTTTGTATGGAATAAAAAATATATAGCTGGCAACATTATTGTTTTAAAAACAAACAAAAAAACAAACAAAAAAACGTATAGCTGGCAACACTATTCCTTTACAAAAAAACGTATAGCTGGCAACACTATTCCTTCATAAAAAAACGCATAGCTGGCAACATTACTTTTTTACAAAAAAACTTTGAGCTGGCAACATTATTGTTTCAAAAACTTTCAGCTGGCAACATTATTGTTTCAAAAACTTTCAGCTGGCAACATTATTTTTCTGAAAACATTATCTGAGACCTTGCTGTTGGATGCAGTTTATCGCCGTACCCAGGACGCGGATGTAGTTTATCATCATACCCAGGACGCGGATGTAGTTTACCGTCATACCCAGGACGCGGATGTAGTTTACCGTCATACCCAGGACGTTGAGATGGAAGGAAGTCGTGATAATAACAGCGCAAAATGAACAAAGACCCAAGACATACGCAATGAGATCTGAATGTGGTTGTAAAAGGAAGAAGTAAGGAATGCATTTTACGTCGATATGCAGAATGGATAACTGTTGAGCCTAGGTTGAGACCGTGGTGATTGGAGAAGCAATCTTTTGAGACTCTGTTTCACAAAACCACAGTTCTGGGGAAAGAAGCTCTCCGAAGGGAACTTCCTCCATACCAATGGAATATAAAGGGCGTGAGGTTATTTGATTTCTGAAGCAAAGCCCGTAAAAACTAGGTATTATTTAACAACTAATGAAAAATATTTTG
>OZ010586.1:21517433-21562433 GCA_963932145.1 Acanthosepion lycidas | reverse complement strand
GATCACCTATTTAACGAGTTTGTGCGAATGCATGGTAGAAAAAGAACAAAGAAAGATGATAAAAAGACAAACGTTCCTTAGAGAAACAAAAGATAGGAAGTTGAGGAGAGTCACGATCATCAGCTTAATGAGTTTGTGTGAATGGATGGAAGAAAAGGACAAAGGAAGATGGTAAAAAGTCAAAAGTTCATTACAGCAACAAAATACAAGAAGTTGTGGAGAGTCATGATCGCCCAGGTTCTCAAGGGACTTTGCACATAAAAGAAGAATAAGGAGAAATAGTTTACAAGTATTTCTTCTTCTATGTACCGCGTTCCTTCAAGACATAGGTGACCATGGCTCTCCGCAACTTCCTATCTCGCGTGGTTCTTAGCAGTATTTCACCCTTTGCTAAAGCCCTGCCTCCCCCGCCCCCGTCCCGTCATGTATTTACACAAACTCGTCAGGCAAGTTCCTTTAAGACATAGGTGAACATGGCTCTCCACAACTTCCTATCTCGCGTGGCTCTTAGCAGTTTTTCACCCTTTGCTAAAGCTCTGCCTCCCCCGCCCCCGTCCCGTCATGTATTTACACAAACTCGTCAGGCAAGTTCCTTCAAGACATAGGTGAACATGGCTCTCTACAACTTCCTATCTCGCGTGGCTCTTAGCAGTTTTTCACCCTTTGCTAAAGCCCTTCCCCCCGCCCCGTCATTTATTTACAGAAACACGTCAGGCAAGTGAATCAATGCCTTCCCCTATCTCTCTTGCCTTCAACATGCCCTGTGAGAGTTATTTTTTCCAAACTCTACTTCCTCATTATACGTACTTTTCCAGATTCTATGTAGAAGTGTTCTTTCTGTTTCTATTTTCTTTAAGATTTCCTTGTTGCTCTCTTGCTTTGTCCATGGAATTCTCAGTATCCTTCTGTAGAACCACATTTCTGCTGTCTCTATTTTTTCCATCATCCGCAAGGAATTTGTCCAATATTCGCTGCCATATAAGAGGATGGATATCACATAGCAATCCAGTCTTCTTTTCTTTGTTTCTAATGAAACCTTACCGTTTTCCAGCATCTTGTTTAGCTTTTGGAATGCCTTTTTCGCCATTCCAGTGCTTCTTGTATTCGCCATCCTCTTTTAAGACGCTTCTCAGATATTTCAACTTCTGCACCCGCTTCATGTTTATATCTCTAATTCCTAACTCACATCTAGGTTTTTTTTTCTCTTGCCGATGACAATATTTATTGTCTCCTTGTAATTGATAGTTAGTCCTTTTGTCTCGTCTTCTTCTACCATCCTGTATAGGAAGTCCTCAAAGAATAAACCCTATTTGAACTTCTGCACTCGCTTCATGTTTATATCTCCAATTCCTAACTCGCATCTAAGTTTTTTTTCTTGCCGATGACAATATTTATTGTCTCCTTGTAACTGATAGTTAGTCCTTTTTTCTCGTCTTCTTCTACCATCCTGTATAGGAAGTCCTCAAAGAAATAAACCCTAGTTCTCTGAGTTTTATCATAACGCATATTGGATCCTTGTCAATGGGATACAAAAAAATAGGGAACAAATACGCCTACTGTATAGCGTTAGTTTGAAATGTTTATCATATAAACCACTTCTCAAGCTATCTGATATGGCGGACCGGCATTGTTTTTCTCAAAGTGTCACGTACCTGTAGTATTTCGTGGTGACATTAATTTATACAGGAAACGATATATATAATAAATATAATAAAAGTTTACTTTTTTTTTATCTTCCATTTATTTTACAAAAAAATAATTCAATATGAAAACATATTGAAAGTGATAAAAAAAATAAGCTTCAAATGATTCCTTAGCAAGGCCTGGACACTGGGCGCATACCGGTAGCTGATGGTTCGCGTACCGACACCGGTCCGCGGACCACCACTTTGAGTAGCACTGTCTTATGCTGTCTTGTGAGAAGCACTGGTCTAACATATGGCGACCATAATCTTTTATTGGGCATTGTTGCTTCATCAGAGTTCGCCAATGCCTAGGCCGCTTCGGTTTGTCGTTCAGGATCCATTTTTGTTGTAGGTTACTATCCAATGAATCAGTTGATGCGACAGCATTTTTCTTCCACAATTTGGCGTTTTCATCCAGCGAATTTCGCAACGGTGATGTTTCGGATGACCACTTTGAGTGGGCGATCATGGCTCTCCACAACTTCCTATCCTCTGTAACTCTTAACACTGTTCACTTTTTCTCCCTATCCCTCACAATCCCTGTTCTACGATTCATTTACACAAGTACGTTACTCGTTGTTTCCCTCTATCTCTCTTGCCTTTCAATATGTCCTGTGGGTGTAACATTTTCTAAGCACTCTTTTCTCATTACGTGTCCCAGAAATTCCAACTATCTCTTTCTGATTATGAGTATAATTGTCCTTTTTGTTTTTCATTTTCTTTAAAACAATATAGTTGTTTGAGTCTACCTGTAGAATCTTAAGTCGCTTCTATCTATGAGGAAATTGTCGAGCATTTACTGCTATATAAGAGTATTGATATTACGTAGCGGTTCAGTAAAATTTTCCCCTTTCTTCATACGTTGTTTGGCTTTTGAAAGGTATCTTCGACTATTCCACTGGGCCTTCGGATTTCGGTGCCATATTTCTGCTTATCTGTTGAAGCACATACCAGATATTTAAATTTATGCACTTACTTGATTTTGATATCTGCAGTTCAAAGTTCGTATCTTAGACTGTTCCTCAGACAACTATACATTTTATCTTCTTACAAATGATGCTTAGTGTGGAAACCAGTTAAAAGTTGTAGAAAATTCCAATAGATTTAAGTAATTCTATACCGATATCGGCTCGCGCAGAAAAAGACCCATTTTTGGGTATAAAGTAGGCTCCAGATTCAAATTTCCACATTCGCATTTATTAACCAATCAGCGACGTTATTGCAAACGTTCTTCAAGCTTTGAAAAATCAGACGACCATATGTGTGTTGTCTGCTA
The DNA here is from genome assembly GCA_963932145.1 of Acanthosepion lycidas. Classification (NCBI taxonomy): domain Eukaryota; kingdom Metazoa; phylum Mollusca; class Cephalopoda; order Sepiida; family Sepiidae; genus Acanthosepion; species Acanthosepion lycidas. Next base: position 21,559,472 of record OZ010586.1, on the reverse strand, counting down.
TCAAATTTGAGAGATACCTCCAAAAAGGATTAAGAATATTTTCCCTCCTAAAAATAGATATTAAAAAATTGGGAAAAATATTTATTAACCAATAAACTTCCGAGTTTAGTAAATCTAACTTTTAGATTCCTGAAGTCTACACTCTATTATAATTATCGTTGCATAAATTCACAAAATGAGTTTTTCTTGTTTTTCGGTAAACCTTTGGCCAGAGTTGTTGACCGGTACTGACTACTCACACTTTCCGTAATATTAATGACAGAACCCTTCGCATATTTATTGAGTAGCTTCTCGCAAATAGATCCGCGATTTTAAAGTAAATTATGTAGCACGTAAAACATACGAACAGGGATATGAAAACAAACATATATTGATAGTAGTAACAACAGTGCTCATTCGCTTACTGCTGGAAAATTGCCTGCATATATAAAGCAACCTAAATACGTGACTCTCTCGCTACATAAGCGCATTCAGCTTTTCAGTCATACTAGCGCAATTATTTGTGTTGTGTTGTGTTGTGTTGTAAAAAAACAAAATATTTTTTGTGGGACTTTGCGAGTATCTTTGCAATCCTATTCTTTCAACTTGAAAGAAAACAAATACTCAATAATAAAATTTATTTAAATTTCTAGGGCTGTGTTTGAAAAAATATTTCTTTTCTTCGCTTTTCACGCGCATTTTAAAGTTAGTCCTTTCTTTTCCCTTTCCTTTACTACGTAAGAGTAGTTTTCTTTCTTTGTCTGTCATCAACACAGCGTCATCTGCTTATCTTATGTTGTTAAGGTTGCGCCCTGCGATAATAAATCCAGGTAGTATTTCTAGTTGTTTTAGGATGGTCTCACTGTAACGGCTGAATAAATCCGGTGAGAATACAGAAAGAGTTGGGGGCGGCCAAATCGCGGCTCGCGAGCCATACGTGTCTCTTTATCATTTAATGAGCGGCTCAAAGAAATATGTTGGCTAAATTGAATTTTTTTTTTATTCACAGTTTGTATAAAATGTCAAATATGAAAAATCCTGAACTGCGAAGCCCAAGGATTAAAACGTAATTTTAATGTTTATTACTTGTAAAAATATTTCAACAATCAAAATCTAATTTTAAGAGCAAATAGAAGTGATTCATTGTTCTTCAATGCTAAGGAAAAAATGCGGTGCCTCGACATGGGGTAATGGCTGGCTGACTAGTTCTACTGAGCTGTAATTTCGATCCTGACAGTGTTCTTTATTTTAAAATTGACATTAAGTCACGCAACAAGGGTTGGCGTGTCGTTAAATCAATCAACCGACGTGAAAAAGTTAAGAAGCAGAAGAATTCAAGTCAAGAAATGCTAGAATAAAAATTTTTTTTTTTTTGACAGATAGCTCTAAAATATATGAAGCTTATCGTATGGGACTCTTAAGCAAGTTTAGCCACCTTTGGTAAAGTAAAGATACGTGTAAAGACGGTATAAGTAAAGATATGTGTAAAGTGGTTATAAGAACAGATATGCGTCAAGACGATATAAGTATAGCTGCGTGTAAAGAGGGTATAAGTAAAGATATGTGTAAAGACGGTATAAGTAAAGATATGTGTAAAGTGGTTATAAGAACAGATATGCGTCAAGACGATATAAGTATAGCTGCGTGTAAAGAGGGTATAAGTAAAGATATGTGTAAAGACGGTATAAGTAAAGATATGTGTAAAGTGGTTATAAGAACAGATATGCGTCAAGACGATATAAGTAAAGCTGCGTGTAAAGAGAGTATAAGTAAAGATATGTGTAAAGACGGTATAAGCAGGAGTAAGTGTTAAGGTGTTATAAGTAAAGTTATGTGTAAAGACCGTATAAGTAAAGCTATGTATAAAGACGGTATAAGTAACGCTGTGTGTAAAAACGGCATAAGTAAAAATATGTATAAAATCGGTATAAGAAATGCTGAGTGTAAAGACGGTATAAGTAAAGCTATGTAAAAATAGGGTACAAGTAAAGATGTGTGTAAAAACAGTATAAGTAAAGGTATGTGTAAATGTGGTATAAGTAAAGTTGTATGTAAAGACGATATAAATAAAGCTATGTGTAAAGACGGTATAAGTAAAGTAGTGTGTAAAGCCAATATAAGTAAAGTTATGTGTAAAGACGGTATAAGTACAGTACATAATAAATACAGCAGTGTGAAACTCGATATTTATACCTTCTTTGTGTTCATAGGTGCGTTTCTTCGTATATATATATATATATATATATATATATATATATATATATATATATATATATATATAATTTTAAACCCAAGCAAGGCAATAAAGCCACTAAACACAAGGGGGAGTTACTTAGTGTTATGAGAAAAATAATCACTATTAAAGAGAGAGAACAATAAAAGAACAAGAATTAAACAAAGACAGTAGATAACGATTGACATGGCATTTAAATTTTTTTAAGATTAAATTTGACTGGGAAGCAAGAAACCAGGACAGACTTCCATAAGCAACAAGTACGTTAGAAGAAAATGTTAGCATAGGACTTACGGTTACATTTAGCCATTTCAACTGTAAAATGATGAGACCTTGTCGTCAATATTATACTGCGTTTAAATTCACAAATTATAGGTACCATGGAGGAAAGTTCCTCAGAACAATTACCATGAAAGTATTTATAGAAAAGGCACAGGGCAGCTACGCTACGGCGGTGGGAAAGTGATTGAAATCGAGATACCAGGTTAGAACCAATAACATTGCAGATTGTTTTGGCGATTTTATCAAACATTTCGATATATATAGGAGAAGTTCCAAACCAGATATGGCAGCAATATTCAAAGCAAGGTCAAATGGTAGACTTATAAATATGTAAGGTAGATTTGAGCGAGAAAAATTGTCCAGAACGACTCAATGAAACACCTTTCCTCGCAGGAGATTTAGCGATTGACTCGATATAATCATACCAATTCATGTCAGTGGAAAACGTAAAACCGAGAACACGCAAAGAGTCACTCTCCTGGAGATTAGCATTAACTCTGCTGATGGAAGCTAGAAAGGGATCTATAATGAATATGTTTAAAAAGCGAAAAAACAAATAGCATTTTCAAGTTAATTTCAGACGCTGAAGAAAGGGTTTGGTGAATTTGACACTCACAAGACATTTTGAAGGCAAGAGGGGCAAAGAAATACATCATCGACCTTGTATATATGAATGACAAAATAGGCAATGGTAGGATATTGATTGATCTGTTTTTACGGTTTATCAACCATTCGCAGGTTATTTAAAGCCAGAAGATATTAAATTGTAAGAATTTTTGGAGATAATAATGACTTGGTCATACAAGTCGTTACAATTAACCCTTATAGATTAATCGAAAAATAGTACTTAGTCCTTACCGACGCGTTCCGTCATTCATTTTTAATAATATATATTAATATATATATTATTAAAAATGATCGACAACGTTACTTCTGTTAAGTTTATTTATTTGTGTTTTTCTTGTATGCAAACAAAAGCTTTCTTTTTTTACATTATTCTCCGGTCTTCTTCAAGTGATTAGAACCGAAATCGAAATTCCAATCACCTAGAGAAGGCCGGAGCGTACAACGGCCGAAACGTTGTGAACATGGCAGTGAAGCTAACAATCCGAATAATGTAACTAATTATAATACCTCTTCTCAGAGATATAGACAGAAAAGGTTTCTTTTTGGGGTTTAGTTCGTGACTCTAGAAATTGATGGTGAGACGAGTGCTCAATATCGGGGATAGAATATTCTATCACTCTCTCTCTCTCTCTCTCTCACTCTCTCTATCTCTCTCACTTTCCCACTCTCTCCATTTCTCTCTCTGTTTTCTTGTTTCACTCTCTATATGTGTGTGTATATGTGCCGTTGCCATAGTAGTGGTAGATTCCAGCCAATCACGAACACAACCGAAAAAGAACAATTTGGAGCAATAAAACGGCTGTTCCGTTTTAAGTAACTTATATACATTTTAAACATTTATATTTTCAGATTTAATATAAGACCTGGTGAGTTCAGAATGAAGGATTTTTCCATTTAGTCGATCTGAAAAGAAAGAAAATGCCCAGCCCATGCTTCATCCAAATAACCCAACACGCATATATATATATATATATATATATATATATATATATATATATATATTGTGTAAGTTGTAGGACAAAATGTAAAAAGTTTATTTGCGATGCGATTCACTCGTTAGGACTTCATCGGACTGGGTTTGATGACGTTTTCATAACTGCATATGCGCATGAACGAGATATGCTGGTAGTTTTAACATTTTTTGTAAGAATTTTTTGCAATCTGGCTAAATTCATCTATATTCTTTTTCTTTTCTTTTTTCATCGTGTTTGTTCTTAAATATCCCAGATTGGGATAACAGAGAACCTGCCAAGAATGGTGATGCATTGTAAGAACCTGGACGTAAATTTACTTTGGATGAACTAGCGATTAAAACACTTTCTGGGCGTTTTCGTTTTAATGAATTGAAGTAGGAATTTATTGTATCAACCGCAAGGATTGCCAGAAAGAATATATTAGAGAAACCTCAAGTTTAAACAAAAGATTATAAGAACTCAAAAGAGATATTTTTAAAAATAACATACAAAACGCATTGGTTATTCACGGTACGAAACTAACGACAATTAAAAGAGAAGATAATTCAATAAGTTAAAAAAAAACTAGAAATTGCTTTAAACGCTACTTCAGCCACAGTAAATTTACGTCCTTTCTTGACGAATGAAGGATATTTAAAAAGAATGATAATGGAAGGAAAAAGAATATATGGTAAGATTGTTAAAATTATTTAAAAAAAATGTTAAACTACCAGCGTCTCTCGTTTAAGCACATGTGCAATCAACAATCCCAATCCGATGAACTCCTAACTGATGAAACGCGTCACAAATAAACTTTTTCCATTTTGTCTTACAATTTCCTCAATATTGTTCTTGATATATAAAAAATATATCCTTATCTATCTATCTATCTATCTATCTATATCTATATATATATATATATATATATATATATATAAGATTTTAGCGGAATATACTCTTGTCCGTAAGCGAAAAAGCTCCAGATGTGAAGGACAATTGGAGATGCCAAAATCAAACAACTACAGAAGTTGAAAAATCTGGGAAGTGTTTTAACAGACAACGAAAAACGTAGCACCAAAATTCGCGTAAGGCCATAGTGAGAAATGTCTTCCAAAAGCTAAATAAAGTATTACGCGGCCCTGGATATATCATTAGAAACAAAGAGTTTCTAGTTTGCTATGCAATACCAATTGTCCTATATGGTAGAGAATGCTGGACAATTTCCTCACAGATGAAAAGGAGACGTGAAACAACAGAGATGTGGCTCTACAGAATGATGCTGAAAATACTATAAATAGAGCAAGTGAGCAACGATAAAATTTTGAGGAAACTAGAAGCCGAAAGGACACGTACTCAGATTCAAAAAGAGACAGGAGAAATTTCCAGGATTTATAGTGAGGAAAGTAGGTTCGGAAAATTTAACAAATATCGAAGGCAAAAGAGATAGACATAAAAAGCGAGGAATTTACATAATGAGTTTGTATAAATGGGTTTCAGATCAGACAATAAAAAAGCAAACAACAGCAGTAAAGGAGAGAAAGTTGTGGAGACCCACGATCGCCCCCAGCATCCACATCTCTGTTACTTCAAGCCTCTTTTCATCAGTGAGTAGATCATACAAAACAGTTCAGTACTTCTTTTCTTCGTTTCTAACGATATTTTTTCTATTTCTTAATACTTTGCTTAGCTTTTGAAAGGCATTTTCGGATTTCAATGTCGCTCTTTCTGTCCTCTGTTAAAACATTTCCCAGATATTTAAATTGTTGGACTTGTTTGATTTTGGTATCTCCCATTTGCATGCTGGGCTGTTGCTTTGCTAACAACAATGAATTCTGTCTTCTTTGCTTGGCGAACAATATTTGTTTTAATTAATAAAATATTTAGTTCCAAACCACGATATCAATTGCGAGGATTTTTGTGCTTAGATTGTAATTAAATTTACATGAACCTCAGCTCGAGAACATTCCATTGTCTCAGCCTAGTCGTTTATATAATCATTGTTAAATGAAATCTGCGTTTAAAGTTATGACTGAATAATGAGTTCGATCCTCACTAGGTGCCCCCATACTTTAGGTCTTCTGCCGCGCTTGGAAAATCACTATACACCTCAATGTTTCTTAAGTATTAAATATTGAATTCGATTTCAGAGAAGTTGAAACACCAGTTCCCGTACGATCAGCAAAATTAAGCAATGTCGAGCCTGGTCGGTACCTAGATGGGTGATCGCTTGTGAATAATAGATGCTGCATGATTGGATGTGCGTATGGTGTAATGAATAATAGCTCGAAATTTTAAATCGTAGAGCCGAGGTCCACTTTCCGTTGGGTTCGTTATATTCACTTACACGCAAATACCCTTGGGAAAGGTATGAATTCACCTCTTCTCCCCAAAGCTATGGGTTAATTAGTAAGACATGTATCGCTAAAAATATTATTATCTTTAAAAAAATAAGTAAAATAAAATTGCGTTAAAATTTTTTACATTTCAGCATTAAATAACCGGTAGAAGTTGATGTGCCGCTAAACAAAAGCAACCATAAGAACCACCAGATTCCAGATTTGGGTTTTTACCCAGACTTAATATCAGATTCAAAGTCATAATTTTATGTTATGTCTTATTTCGTCAGCCCGGGGTGTTGCAGCAGGGATCAGCTTTATTTTGGGTTGTGAGTTTCAAGTAATAAATTCGATCGGCGAGGTTTGAGTCATTAAGTGTTACAAAAGTGGAAACAAAATTTTGATATCAAAACAAGAAAAAAAAGCAGATAGAAAAAAGTCGAAGATAACGAAAAGAAAAGTGAAAAAAAGAAAGAAAAGCAAAAGAAAAGAAAGAAACGAAAGAGAAAAAAGAAAAACAAAAAACGACAATATAAGAAAGAAAGAAAGAAAGAAAGAAAGAAAGAAAAGTAGAAAGAAAGAACATTATTTTGCCATAATTACGTAAGCAGTGTTGTCTCCTAAATCTGGAAAACAGATTTATTCTATGTGCAGTCAAAAGCATCAAATTCAATAAATAAATAAAAGTAACGCTTTAGAAAAAGAATTGAAAGAAAGGAAGGAAGATTCAAGAAAGAAAAAAAGACAGAAAGAAAGTCTTGAACGATATAAGAAAACTAAAGAATAAAAACAAAAACGATGTAAAAAGAAAAAAAAACTTTTTCTTTACGATGACGTCAGCAGTAACGCTCTTCTGACTCAGGAAAACAAATTTATTCTCTACGCGGGAAAAAAAGGCGCAGCATTGCTACAGCTATTGGTATAGCATCGTCGAGGTCGAAGTGACCCGATTGCTATGTTGCGTGGACTGGAGACGCTACCGACTGCTTGACGATTCGTTATCGATTAATGACAACGAAAATCAGAACGAGGCTCGGTTTGGTTGAATTCTTTAACACAAAAACACCAAGAAATCTTCGTTTGTCGTTCTGCACTAACTCGATTCCATAATCTGGGGTCCAGACAGTGGCTCATTTCATAAATGTATGGAATATTTTCCTAAATGTTCAAATTGTATGAGACATGATTATATTGGAAAACTGTTTCTTTATCTTGAATTGTTAGAATTCTAAACGCTTATTCATTTTGGGTCGTATTTATTTCATCTTTGAAATTACGATGGAAGAAATACATGTAAAAAAACCTGAACACAATATTATTTTCAAGACTAATTCAAATTTTCGGTGCATAAGACGCACTTCTTTACACCAAAAATTTGATTATTTTTAACCATTTCACTGCAAGCAAGGCGCTAAAAGCCACTAAGACGCATGGGGTTAAACTGAGAAAACGAATTTGAGGAGAAAGGGTAATAAAAAGATTGGATTCCAGAAGACATATGATGACGATTAACGCTGCATTTAAATTGATGAAGATGATAGTTGGCAGGAAAGCAAGAAACAGGAAAAGAGCCCCACAAGCGAAAGGAAACTATTAGCATAGAAATTACAGTTGCATCTAACAATTTCAACAGTGACATTATCAGACGTAGCTGATATCAAGGAGGAAATTTCATGAGAACAATTACCATGAAAATATTTATAGAAAAGACACAGGCAAACTACGTTACCGCAGTTGGGGAAATGACTGAAGCCGAAATGCCAGGTCAGGAAAGATAACGTTGCCGATTCTTCTTTGGATTTTGTCAAGCAGTTCTCGGCATATAGCCGAAGCACCAGACTAGATGTGGCAGCAATATTCGATGCATGGACGAATGGTACATTTATAAAGGGGCAAAATCAATTCGGACAAAAAATATATTGTCTAGCACGACACAGGAAACCAAATTTCCTAACAGCCGACTTGACGGTCGATTCAATATAATCGGCCCAATTCATGTCAGTGGAAAACGTGAAACCGAAAAGACGCAATGATGCCAAAATCTCGTTTGCGTACTATATACTAATTGTGGATCAGAGAAGGCAGGGAATATCGATTTCTACAAGTATTTGTTTTAAAACAACGAGCATTCCACTTGATAATAATTTAGAAGCTTTCAAAGGCCATATATCGTGATATTATCTGTTCATGAAACACAATGAGAGCTGAGTTATTAGAATTAAAACTGGATGAAGATGTTTTAAAGGCCGAATGTTATTATGTTATTGTTTTAAAAACCAAATATTACTATGTTATTGTTTTAAAGACCGAATATTACTATGTTATTGATTTAAAGACTGAAAGTTGAATTGTTATTGTTTTAAAGACCGAATGTTACTATGTTATTGTTTTAAGACCGAATGTTTGTTTTAAAGACCAAATATTCCTGTCATTGTTTCAAAGGCCATACATCGTGATATTATTTGTTTATGAAACACAATGAGGGCTGAGTTATTAGAATTAAAACTAGATGAAGTAAAAGACCAACATTTTCTCTGGTGTGCATGTGGATGAAGAATTCGTGGGAAAAATAAGTGATAATTTTTTTTAATTTCACCCCAAGCAAGACGATAATTTTCACTAAGACGCAAGGGGTTACTAGGAGTGAAAGGGAATGAGTAGTTTTTAGTAAGTAAAAAGAACAATAAAGAACCTGTTTCAAAAAGACAGATGACGACAGACATTGCATTAACATTTTTGTAAATTCTATGTGGCAGGAACTATTTCAACAGTAGGATGATGAGACCTAGTTACCAATCTAGCCGTGCGCTTAAATTCATGCCGTCAAGGTGCCAAAGAAGAAAGCTTATTAAATTAAAATATTTATAGAAAAGACAGCGGAGTGACACGGCACAGCAGTGGGAAAGTGACAAGTTGAAATGTCAGATTAGGACCTATAACATTACAGAAATCTCTGAATTAGTCTTTTAAACATCAGTTACTCACTGATCTTTTTTAAGCAATTCCACCCAAGCAAGGCAGGAGTGCAACTAGCAACCAAGGGGTTACAGACTAAAGAGGAGTGTTTCGGAAAAGGATAAAAAGAAGGACATGGATCACGATCAAGACATCAGAAGATGTCGATTGACATTACCTCTGAATATTTGAAGATTATAGCTTTCAGGGAGGCAAGTAAGAGGAAGGGAGTTCCACTGTCGGGAAGTGCGAGTGAAGAAGCTGTTGGGGTAGAAGAGATGGTTACATTTAGTCATTTCGACAGTGAAAGGATATGACCGAGATGTCAGCCTAGTAGCACGCTTAAATTCATGCAATTTGAGAACCAGTGAAAGTAGCTCTTCACAGCAGTTGCCATGAAAATATTTGTAGAAAAGGCAGAGGGAAGCCACAGCACATCTGTGATATAGCGACTGCAGACGGGATGCCATATCAGGATCAATCACGTTGCATATCCATCTCTGGATTTTGTCTAGAATAGAAGGGAAGATGTCATTGTCTTTGATCATAATATTCGATTAAATCATAAGATTTCAGACTCGTTTTTAAGGAGGTTTCGAACCAAACTAAATAACGGTAAATCTTCTTCCGATTTTTTTTTTTACAGTATTTTCTTCTTTTGATGTTTTGTCCGCTTGTGTTTCGAATAAAATTAATTTTTAATGGATCAAATTCGATTTTCTTCAATAAAAATCTTTCAATTATAACTGTGACTTTTTGCCAAAAATGTCCCTTCAAATAATGGGTGCGTTTTATACACCGGTACATCTAATATTCCGAAAATTAGGGCATGAGGATAGGACATAGGAAGATCGTGTTACGGCAACCTTGTGAATGTTAAGATCTCAACCAGTCACTTGAAAAACCAGCATTGGACACCTCATCTTTATACCTAGAATCAAACCCCGACTTCTGAGACCCCTGAGGAAAACACGCAACCATTTCATCCACTGGTTAAACAATTTTAAATAGCAAGTTCTTGTAAGCTTAGGACTTCTCCCATATCTTCTAGGCTACAGGGAAAATATTACGCAGTATTTTGCAAAAAGAATTCCTGAACTCGCTCCGGTTGTCCTTGTCGACGGCTTACCGATCTGGCCACGGAGACCTATTATCAAAAGAAATTCGATTTTAGAAGAAATTCAAATTTATCTTACATTTGTCCTTAAATATGGCTTAAAGAACGGTAATGGTAATATAGGGCGTTTCTTTATAAGGAAACATCCGGAATTCACTGACTGAGCAGCCAGTGTTACTTCCGGTGAAATTTATTAAAATTTTTATATAAAATAAATTTTTCATGAAGATAAGGTTCGTTAACTGCTATCGCTTTTTCCAGTATTAGTTCTTTTGTTTGAATGTCAACAGCTCAATCATGTGACATTATATTCTCTTCGCATTACACGTGATATACATTTTAGTTGTGGCTGCTGTTAAATGTCCTCAAATGACGTGGTTTCTGTTTTTTGTATAGCTTTTGTGATTTTGCGGTTGTTGTACATTGAAAGTTTAAATACTTCTGAATGAGTTGGGTGCTATGCATGACATCCGTGTGAATGTCTCGATCTGACGAGGCGATTGAAGAACATAACTTTAGTTTTTAGGTTGATGTTTGGATCATGTGGCAATTTGCGGTGTTTGGCGAAACTATCCCTAATGCATCATATTCTATGTTTAACTTCCTTATGCATAGTATAGTAGAGACTATAAAATATAGACGATATAATATAGACTATATGATATAGTACAGACTAAATTTGTTATAATTCTTTTATACACGGGGGTATTTGAAGTACTTAGTCCTCATTAATTAATTCCACATCCCGAATTTTTTGCTGCATTGTCTTCCGGAAAATGTGAGTAGAACTAAATCTATTACTTAAGACCGAATGTTGCTGTTATTGTTTTAAAGACTGAATGTGTCTATGTTATTGTTTTAAAAACCTAATGTTACTATGCTATTATTTTAAACACCGAATGTCGCTATGTTGTTGTTTTAAATACCGGAAGTTGGTATGCTATTGTTTTAAAGACTGAATGTCGCTATGTTATTGTTTTAAATACCGGAAGTTGGTATGCTATTGTCTTAAAGACCGAATGTCGCTATGTTATTGTTTTAAATACCGGAAGTTGGTATGCTATTGTCTTAAAGACTGAATGTCGCTATGTTATTGTTTTAAATACCGGAAGTTGGTATGCTATTGTCTTAAAGACCGAATGTCGCTATGTTATTGTTTTAAATACCGGAAGTTGGTATGCTATTGTCTTAAAGACCGAATGTCGCTATGTTATTGTTTTAAATACCGGAAGTTGGTATGCTATTGTCTTAAAGACTGAATGTCGCTATGTTATTGTTTTAAATACCGGAAGTTGGTATGCTATTGTCTTAAAGACCGAATGTCGCTATGTTATTGTTTTAAAGACCGGAAGTTGGTATGCTATTGTTTTAAAGACCGAATGTGGCTATGTTATTGTTTTAAAGACCGAATGTGGCTATGTTATTGTTTTAAAGACCGAATGTGGCTATGTTATTGTTTTAAAGACCGAATGTTCCTATATGACTGAATGTATGACGTAGGATGAAATATATAGAGAGGCACAGTGGATTAATGGGAAACAGATTGGATTGAATAATCATAGAATGGAATTTGAAGTTCATTTGTGTTCGTTTGGTTTGGTTTGATTTGGCCCGGTTCACGGCATATTAACCCCAATGCGTTATTTAAAGTAAAGATTTTTATTGTTGGTGTTCTTTTTTTTTTTCAAAAACGTATTACTGGTCTTTTTTTTCTCAAAAATGTATTGCTGGTATTAAAACCTATTTTTATACTTTCATAGCTTTTTAATCCGAGTTTTCGGTTTAACATAGCTGGGACCTTAACAGGTACTACCCACCCCGGGTCAGGGTGAATCTAAGAGCAACAGCAATTAAGAGGTGGTTCCACGCTCCGCAAAACTTCCTGATCAGAAGCCTTGCTGCTGGATGTAGCATATCGTCAGACCCAGGACACTTGTGAGTTCGTTACATTCCCTTGCGGAAAAGGTATGGAGCCATCTTTTCCCCTCCCAGCTATGGGTAAATAGCAGAACAGACTGGGTTGTAAAGCGTTTGGTGGCAACCGGGCTAGAAGGAAAAACTCCAACTAAAATTAAATAACCTCACAGAAACCGCAATTAACCAAGAGTGGTGAGTATAACTACACCCCCGAAGATATGGTTAATCGGGGAAGCATTTAAATTTGGATCTGGATAAAGGAGGAATGTAATTATACTGGGTGCGATGAGTATATAATGATATAATAATAATATTAGTGGTCAATATATATATATATATATATATATATATATATATATATATATATATATATATATTTCCAGGTAGAGCTCAATGTCCAAGACAGAGCAAAAATATAATATAAAAGGCTCAAAAACTAATATTTCATGGTTATCAGTTATTAAATTGGAATCGTAATCACGATACAATTCATCAGACCTATAAATTCAAAAAATTGTAGCTCTGATGAATTAGATCGTGATTATTGGCACAGCAGAGATGGACTGAAGGCAAGGATTATGGCAGCATTCACAAACTTAAACAAGGAGACCGTCCAGAAGAGTTACAGGAGATTCAAAGTCATCTCGTGGCCGTTATTGAAGCCAATGGCAATTTTATTGAATTAATTTCCTGTTTAGTGTTTCACGATATTTTTGTGTAATTTTGTAATATAATTACTGCTTAAGAAAGATTGTGGCTATACGACTGAATGTATTTTACTTAAGGGCGATTTTTTTTCTATATGATTGCGCTTGTGTTTCAAATAGACGGGTGAAAATGATCATTCGCTTTTAGAGAAAAATTCACCCGACATACATTTCTTACTACAACTACCCGTTTATTAAATATTCAGGAAATTCTCCACTCCAACCATTTAATTTAGGCTGCAAGCATTCTAGGTGTAATGGATAGTGGCTCGGATTGAGAAATTTGAGAGCCGAGTTCGAATTCCGCTCGATATCGTTACATTCACTGACATGCTAATACCCTTGGAAAAGGTATGAATCCAATTCTTCTCCCCCAGAAATGTGTAAATGGAAGGACAGACTGGGTTCTATAGCCTTGGTTGATTATCAGTATAAGAGAAGACCGATTCTGAATTTAAATCACATAAAACAAGAGCTGTTAAAGAGCGGATGATTTCGTCGGAGTCAGCAGCCATCTACCCCCAACTATGGATTAAATAAGCACACTAAACCGCAATTGGCCAAAAATGAGTGGGCTCCGGATTTAGATTTGGACTTGGATTTGACAACCTAGGACAAAGTGTTTCGTTCGGATATTTAATAAAATGAGTTACTGCAATAAATCTGTTAGATTTTTCTACAAAAAGAATAATCATCCCGGCACATCTAATTGTAACTCGAAGGTAAGTATATCTTATTTAAGGAATCATATCACTCGATTACTTAATTGCTAAGAGAAAGAATATAAGTTATATGACTAAATTTGAACTTCGGCAAGATTGAGTGATTTCAGATATTATATTTGAAATTCGTTTTCTAAGTTTTCAGAAAGCTGTGTCCATTTAAAAATCATTTAGGAAGCCACGTCTACAAAAAAAGAAAAAAAAAAGAAAAAAAGATAACTGATAGATATTTTTATGATATATCATAGAAGATCATTTATTACCATTTAAATTGAGACACATCTTATGGTGTGAACGCGGAAATCGATCAGAAATTACTTCAATTTTTTTTTTCTGTTAAGCAAAACACGTTGAATTACTTTGAGGGTTATTTTTGGTAGGTTGATTTTGAGACATGGCAATCCTTGATGGGTTATTTAATGCCGACACCAGTCTATAAGCATTTATTTCATTTGCGGATGGATAAACATTGGTCATTAATATTTGCGTCTATAAGCATTTATTTGATTTAGGCATAGGTAGATATTAATAAGTCATATATAAGTCTATAATTGTCATGAAAGCTTTCACCCCTCTTTTCCTCATCATGTGATTTAGAAAGTTCAACTGTCACTTTCCGATTTTAAGTACAAGTGTCCTTTTTGTTTCCATTTTCTCTAAAAATTGTTCATTTTACACATGTCCAGTTAATGGTATTCTCCGTATCCTTCTGTAGAACCACATTTCTGTTCCCTAAAGTCTTATCTTTATCTGTGATGAGATTGTTCAGCATACATTGCAATAGAGGAAGACTAATAATACAGTAATCTTTTCTTTGTTTATAACGAAATTATTCTGTTTCTTAATCTTTTGCTTAGTATTTGGAAGGCATCTTTCGCTATCCCGTTGCGCCTACGGAGAGGCACTTCCCGTCCTCTGTTAAAACACTTCCCAGATAATTTAATTTTTGTACTTGTTTTATTTGGTTATCACCAATTTGTAATTTGCATGTTAAGATGTCTCTTTTGCTAACAACCTTGAATTCTGTCTTTTTGCAATTGATGTTTAGTCCTTTCTTCTCGCTTTCCTTCACTATCTACTGTAAGAGTTTTTCAAGTTTCCATTCTATGTCTGCTACCAACACCTTATCATCTGTATATCATATGTTGTTAAGAGTGTGGCCGTCAATAATAAATCCTGGTAGGACTTCTAATTCGTTCAGGATCGCCTCAGTGTAAAGGTTGAATAAGTCCTGTGAGAAGACACATCCTTGTCTTACGGTACCTTTCTAGTTCTGTATATTTACTGAACTCCTGCAGATGGTTTGCGAGTATAAGTTCTGGGTTATTCTAATGTCTTTCCCAAATAAGTCAAACTTGCAAAACAGTTTACGCCATATTTTGGGTTGAACCTTATCAAAAGCTTTTACGTAATCTATAAAACATAGGTGTACGTCCTTCTGTATTCTTTCATGTATTTGCTCTTTTTTTATTATTTCACTCCAAGCAAGGCAACAAAGCCACTAAGACGAAATGTAGACGAGTCTTGTAGCAACGTTTGAAACAGGTAGAAAACCGACGTCTATTTCCTCTATGAAGTCAGCCATCGTCGAGGCACGTCCTTAATAAACTGCTTAAAGAGAAATCCTTTTACAGCCTCGCCAAGAGATAAACGAAGTAATAAATGTTTAAATAAATAAAGGTTTTCCATCAGATATGTAAAGAAACTGACAAAGATTGTTTAACCTAAATTATTGCAAAAAACGAAAAACTAAAAATGTAGTTCACACTTATGAAGAGGGAAGGTTTCTGAATAGAATATCACACAAAAGTAGTCAACTGCTAGAAGTGAGTCAAGTGAATTCCACAATGAATCTCCAACTGCTGGATATTTACCTGCCGCTCTACGCGGTCAGATGTGACACAAGGGCGAATTTAATGTGGGGTATCTAAGCCCGGACACTCGGCCACAAATTTCCCCTACACCCCGTATAAAACGGGGTTGGGTAACTGGTTCCCGAGATGAGATTCTGCCCCTCGACATTGTCTGTGGATCCTCTCTACCCGGAGGCAAAGAATTTGACCAGCACAGCTAGAGACGAATCTCCGACTGCAGGATATCTACCAACCGCCCCACGCGGTCAGATGTGGCACAAGGCCGAATTTAATGTGAGGAATCCGAGCCCGTAGGCTCAGCCAAAAGTTCTCCATAGACCCACGTATAAAACGGGGTCGGGTTGCTGTTTCCTGAGACGAGACTTTGCCCTTCTACATAGCCTTGTCTGGGGGTCCTCTCAGTCCGGATTCAGAGAGTTTGACCAGCATAGCTGGAGACGAATCTCCGACTGCAGACCAACATACAGTATTTACTACTGTATTTATGTGAATGGTGACATACCCATTACCGTCCATAGGTATAGTACGACAAAAAGAAAAGAATTGACATTCACCCCCACTCATATTTATATCAATTACACCGACACAAACAATTACGAGTTGTAATTTGCTAACATTGGCTAAGGACAGATGGCCCAGTGGATAAAAGCGTTGTTTGGAGCAAACCAGTGACTTGACCCAAAGAGATACGAGTAAACCAGTGACTTGACCCAAAGAGATACGAGTAAACCAGTGACTTGACCCAAAGAGATACGAGCAAACCAGTGACTTGACCCAAAGAGATACGAGTAAACCAGTGACTTGATCCAAAGAGATACGAGTAAACCAGTGACTTGACCAAAAGAGATACGAGCAAACCAGTGACTTGACCCAAAGAGATACGAGTAAACCAGTGACTTGACCCAAAGAGATACGAGTAAACCAGTGACTTGACCCAAAGAGATACGAGTAAACCAGTGACTTGATCCAAAGAGATACGAGTAAACTAGTGACTTGACCCAAAGAGATACGAGCAAACCAGTGACTTGACCCAAAGAGATACGAGCAAACCAGTGACTTGACCCAAAGAGATACGAGTAAACCAGTGACTTGATCCAAAGAGATACGAGTAAACCAGTGACTTGACCCAAAGAGATACGAGCAAACCAGTGACTTGACCCAAAGAGATACGAGCAAACCAGTGACTTGACCCAAAGAGATACGAGTAAACCAGTGACTTGACCCAACGAGATACGAGCAAACCAGTGACTTGACCCAAAGACATACGAGCAAACCAGTGACTTGACCCAAAGAGATACGAGCAAACCAGTGACTTGACCCAAAGGGATACGAGCAAACCAGTGACTTGACCCAAAGAGATACGAGCAAACCAGTGACTTGACCCAAAGAGATACGAGTAAACCAGTGACTTGACCCAAAGAGATACGAGCAAACCAGTGACTTGACCCAAAGAGATACGAGCAAACCAGTGACTTGACCCAAAGAGATACGAGCAAACCAATGACTTGATCCAAAGAGATACGAGTACACCAGTGACTTGACCCAAAGAGATACGAGCAAACCAGTGACTTGACCCAAAGAGATACGAGTAAACCAGTGATTTGACCCAAAGAGATACGAGCAAACCAATGACTTGACCCAAAGAGATACGAGTAAACCAGTGACTTGACCCAAAGAGATACGAGCAAACCAGTGACTTGACCCAAAGAGATACGAGCAAACCAGTGACCTGACCCATAGCGAAAGTGAACAAAAATTTCGGAAGTTGAGTTATTAAATGGAATTAATTGAAACTAAGATATCCAGAAAAGGTATGGCATGTGGAACTAGAACTCTCTTCTCCAACGTGGACTAAATAAAGGATTCGGTTCGAAATTCCAGCGTTTATCGCCTGAAGAAGACCGGGACTTACAACGGAATTGCAACAGAATATGACAATTAAGATGAGGACCTAAAAGCCCATTTCTTCGCATGTGGTCTGATCATCCACTTGTTAAAAGTCAGGCTTTGAATAATTGTTTGTTTTTTTTTTAAAGGGAGGGGGTGGCAATCATCTGGTTTTGAAAAACTAAGCTAATAATCAGTCGTTATACTTCTGCTGCCTCGTGCTCGGCTATTTTTGAATACATATAAATTTTTTTTTTTAGATAAACGGCCATCTTTGTTTCTAACATTGGTCATATAAAATCATCTTTCTTAGCCTTGTTCTGTACTTGGTCAATTTTGAATACTTGTTTTTTTTTGTTTTTCTTTGTTTTTTGTTTGTTTGTTTTTTTTTGGTTTTTTTTTGGTTTTTTTTTAGACAGACACCTATCTTGGTTTGAAAGATTGATGACATAAAGTCGTTGTCCTGGACTCGAAAAAAAATGGAATTTTTGTTTTTAGGCAAGCAGCCATCTTGGATTGAATGATTAATGATATAAGTCGTCTTACTTTCAATGCTTTTTTTTTTAAACAAGCAGCCATTTTGAATTGAAAGATTGGCCTTTCTCGTACTTGCCTAAATTTATTAAACAACAATAACAGACTTGTTTAAAATTTTGCCAAGATTGATAGTTGTGGAATAACTATAGAATACTATGAATTTAATCTTGAGCATAAACGGATTTCAGGCAGTGTTAATAAGCCATTTTTTCTGAGACCTAATGAAGAAATTGTCTTCAAACATGCTTCCAAGCTTTCTCAAAATCAGACACAGGACACCATGATCTTCAGCTTTCGACGCCATGTTCGACAGACAAAGAATGTTATTTTATGGAAACGCTATTTCTATAAATTTAACTGGAAAAAAATCAACTTAAATTTAAAAGAAATATATTTTTCCATTTACGCAATTTCGGATATCGGGGAAACTTGCAATAATGTGAGAGCAAAGTCTGATAAACAAAGCTTCAATAATGTCTGAATACTTATATACATATTTGGAGTACCATGTGTCGGTGTGCGTGGACACATATACGCACACAAACATATATGTCCAAACATGGACCTTCCTACTCGCAAAAATTACAGTGTGTCAAAAGGATGTTTTTTTTTGTTTTTTTTTTCAGAATACCGCTATTATTTTAACTAGCTTCACCCTGGACAATCTAACAAATAAATAGTGTTTAATATGTTTGTCGTAAATTCTCAAGAATTAAACAATGTATAGATTCACTTTCATCATATGTTTTTAGGTTTTATTACAATAACCAATTATTGCCTTCTTTAAAAACAATAAACATTACCGAGGGGTGAAGTTAGTTAAAATAATAGCGGTGTCATGGAAAAACTGTCTTTTTGACACTTCAGTTTTTGCGGGCATGAAGGTCCAAATATATATATATATATATATATATATATATCTTATAAATTAACTGATTTAATATATGTTTTTTCGCTACACAGTAATAACTATGTTTCGAAAATGGAAGCTAAAAACTTTAAATTTAATTATATAATTAAATTAAAAGCATTAGTTCCGTTAAATCTTCAAGTGAATATTATGCTTTGTAAATTTACATTGAGCACTGTTTTGTAAAAATAAAAATAAAAAATAACAAGAACACCGGATTATATATCTTGTTGTTCTTTCTTTATATATATATATATATATATATATATATATATATATATTGTATTGGGCAGCAGATTATTATTCAAAGATACATTATTAAATATAACAGACAACGGATGTCTATTATATTTGATCATGAGCCGTTCTAAGCTTCGTATAGTTGCTTTAATTTCGGGAGAAAATAAAGACAAAAATTGTCTAAGATTTGGATTTTTTATCATGTTGTTCCTTGATCTAAGCTTTTGGCTCACATGAGTGGTTCTATGGACATTTAAACAAAAATATGAATTTACAACCTGCGTCTGCTATTGCGCGACCGTTTTCGTCGCATAGCAATCTTCTATGTCATCATAACAGAATATCATCTTTGATGGTGAATATCGTTGTCTAAATATCCATATAACATGAAGAGAAATTAACAACATCGAAAAAAAAAACGGCGTTGAAAATGGCTAAAGAAGTGGCCGAAAGCACTTGGGACAATGGACAATGCGAACAATTTTTGCACTTCATTACTCACCCCAAACGGGAAAATGTAAGACTGCGTCAACGATATATATACATATATATATATATATATATATATATATATATATATATATATATATATATTTAGGCAGCAATTTTTCATTGATGCATGATGAAAATCGCGTCGCAGCTCGTGACGTCACACATGACCACGCGAGAGGGAAAACGAGAAGTATTAAGTATGGGGTAGCCGTTGGTATAAACCACTGGCTTCTGTTATCAATTATAGGCATTTAGGAATGTTTGTCGAGATTTCGTAGTTTATTTTTGCTTCCGCGTCTCGTATACACGAATTAGTTGTTGCTTTGAAATTTTTCATGCAACAAAAACAGACTATCATTATTGTTTCGTGTATTGGTTGATATATGAAAAGCAATTGTCATCTTTGATAATGGCCGAAAGCTTAGATTGGATTTAAACATATATCAATATGGTGGTTTTCTTTCGTCCTTCAATGATAATGTTATTAAGCTTATCAGACAATATGAAAGGAACTTACTTAAAATAAATAGAGAAAACTTGTCTATATTATTTAATGAAACATGCATCAATGAATATATATATATATATATATATATATATATATATATATATATATATGTCATTTTATATAGTAGATTGTGGTAGTAGGGGTACTGCTGTTGTTGAAGTAGTAGTGATGATTAACAAGAACTTGCCCTGGCATGCCTGATCGGTAACACTTAGCACGAATTACTTTTTTTTCATTTTATGATTTCTTAAAAGGTATTAACTTTCCCACTTAACTCTCACCATTGATTCTCAAATACATTCCAGACCTCAGCCACTGAGCAATCAGATTTATCGAGAGCAAAGGTCTTTATTTATTTGTTTTCCCTCCCTGCGTGGGTTGTGGAGGTAACACAGCACAAAGTAAACGCTGACAGACAAGAGAAGCCATTGCATAAATTGTGCTATTCAGTTGCAAGTAAAGCACAAAGCCATTCCCAAATAGTTTATAGCCGAAAGCGGACATAGTTCTGAAGCTTTCTTGAAATATAAGCTTCAAAATTTGACAAAAGAATTTCAGTAACTCTCAAATGTACATACACACACACACATACCCACATACGCACACAGAGATATATTTATATAGGGTGTTCCAATAACTTGGACCGATTTTAAGTGTGAATTAAGTTTAAGCGTCTAATGATTTTTTTTCTTTTAGATTTAACAACTTACGTCCTTGGCAATTTCATCTATAGAAAGATTAATAATAAAACAACGTGTTAAAGCTATTACCAAAATGGACGTTCAAACAGAAATGCATTTCGCGCACTTCACGATTTTTTTGGTCAACATAATCGACCAACCGTGAGGCAATGGAAAAATTGTTCGTAAATTCAAACAAACTGGGTCAGTGGCAGATGTGGAAACATCATTGCGCGTTCGTTTACGCCGTTCAGCTGAAAACATTGCTGCAGTGCACGAGAATGTGACCGAAAATCCAGACACCTCTATTCGTCATCGCGGAATTGGACCTCTGCACAACAACGTTGCGCCAAATTTTGACAAAAGATTTGTGTCTACACGCTAACAAAATTCAGCTAACATAAGAACTGAAACCTGCTGACCATTTGGAGCGCCGTACATTCGTCAGTTGAATGCACGAACAAAGACAAGCCGATGATGATTTTTCGTAAAAAAAATCCTCTTGGTGGATTCGTTAATAAGCAGAATTGTCTCATTTGGGCTGTGATGAAAATCCAACGAAGATTGTTGAAAAGACACCGCATCCACAAAAGGTCACTGTTTGGTGTGCATTTTTTGTTAGCGGAATCATTGGCACGTATATTTATAAATTTGAACGTCCATTTTCGTAATAGGCTTCGATAACTTTAACACGCTGTTTGTTAATCTTTCCATGGTTAAAATTGCCAAAGACTTAAGTTGTTAAATCCGAAAAAAAAAAAATAGAAAAAATCATTAGACGCTTAAACTTAATTCACATTTAAAATCGGTCCAAGTTATTGGAACACCCGATATATATATATATATATATATATATATATATATATATATATATATATCGATAGATAGATAGATAGATAGATAGATCGTCCCCTCCGTCGGCCTAGCAGAAAAATATTAACGATTGAATATTGAATCACACACACATATATTTATTTCATTCTTATCTGAAGAAGCTATCGAACGATGTGGAAACGCGTCATCAATAAATAAAACAGTTTTCCGCGTTGTCAACTTTATCAAAATTTGATTTGGGTTTGATTTTTGATTTGACTTTGATTTAGGTTCGATATCAAAGGATCGTTTGGTTGGCAAGGTCGAATTTACTGCTTACAAACTTTGACCTTGCCAACCGAACGATCCTTTGTGGCCGAGCGGTTAGGCATGTCAAGATAAATGACGGTTCCGTATAGAATGCAGGTTCGAATCCTGTCAAAGGACGAATATTTTCTATGAAAATTTCTCGGACATTCAGGCCGGTAAATGTTATTTAATACTGTTTATTATAAACAGAGCATTTACTTAAATACTTGTATCTATAAAAAGAACGTTAAACATAAAAATGTCTTTAATATATATATATATATATATATATATATATATATAAAGAAAACTACCTGATGATATTATTTCAGTAAAAAAAAATGGGATTACATCCTGAACCTTACGACAAATAATTCAATAAAACACAAAATATATTTTTTTGACATTGCTGTTCGCATGATTAAATATAAAACTTATTTTCTTTTAAACTAGAGATAACAAAAAATATACAGAGAAAGATGTTTTTTTTCTAAAATTTCCTTCAGTGTAATTTTGAAATTCCTCCCAACCATATATCATCATCATCATCAGTCCCTTGACCTGCTTCAATGTGGGGGTACCTAAAGGCGGAAGAAACAGACAACCTCCCTCCAGGATGATGTCTTGGTTGTGACTCACGGGAAATCCGGCATTGTAATACCCGTCCACTCTTTCATATTGTCTGTCCAGCACTTGTATTGCCTTCTTCGCTTGTATCCGCCTTCAACCGTGCTTGTCTTGCAGAAGCTATTATGCCTTACGACGTGGCCAATCCATTGTCACTCTCCCAAATATCTAATAGTGACGAGAAGAGAGATTCTTGTCGGTCTACCAGGCTTCTGACCTTGCTCTGTACATAGTCATTGGTTTTGTGCTCCCAGTAAGAGATCCAGAAGAGCTTTCTCAAGCATTTGTTCTCGAAAAAAATTGATCCTTTTTCCTATCTCACTCGGGAATGTCCAAGTCTCCGACCCGTAGGGGAGGATGTATACGACCAGCGATTTGTAGAGCTTACACTTCTTATGGAAGCTGTTTTTTCCTCAGGCTAGGCAATTTGCAGTGGTGTGCAGTAATATAAATCTATTTTCAGGGTACATAATGAAATTTGTTTGACCTTAAAAAATACTACGTCATCCGGGATTGCATCAGATTTTCATAACTCCTAGACACTATTATCTCGGCTGTCAATTAGTCGATTCTACAGCTATTGTCTGCGGTGGACGTTACTCCAAGGAAGCGTAGGAAAATTGTAACGCTGCGCGAACACGCTGGAAAGCCTTACCAGTGAGCAATTCAAAGTAATATAAACTGTCCCGGAAACTCTCCTGTTTTAAATCCAATCGAGAATCTGTGGTCAATCTCCAAGGAACGTCTTCATGGAATGCACATACGAAGTACTAACATGTGGACTGGGTCATGTTTCATTGGAAAAATATGGAAAAAAAAATAATAATAACGGAATTATTCGTTTTGTTTCAATTAATTTGCACAAGTGTGTGTATATATATATATATATATATATATATATATATATAATATTAGGCAGAATATATTTTATATATAAAGAAATAATCATATATAGAATCAATCAGCAATATTAATGCGATTAATGGCGAAATCACTTCGCTAGTAGAAACATAATGTATGCATTAAAATATTGTTAATCCATTGAATGATGTGATCCTCATTTATAAAACTCTTGTCAGATGTTTCTAGTGTATATTTTTTAAAGTTAAGCAAGTACTTTCGAAGATCCTTGTCTCCATCATCAGGCTGTATTTTTTTTTTCTTTTAAAGTTAAAACTTGAAGACGAAATAATAGTTTGTAGACCGAAAGATGTTTTTTTTTTTTAGGAGTGTGCTATTTATTGACGGTTGTACAATCTCGAAACGAGCGAGTCGCAACGCTAAAGTTCAAAATTTCAAGTGAAAATTTTTATATGAATTTTGTCATATGGTAAATCCACGAATTCTTTTTTTACAAGTCTTTTCAGTTAACAAGACATGAACTAAGTATATAGTTCAATTAATATAGTGATATGTCTTTGTAGTTTTTTTTCTCAGGAATTTCAACTGCGGATCAAATGTTTTTTATAAACATATAATATTAGGCAGCATATATTTTATATATAAAGAAATAATCATACCTTAAAATAAAATCATACCTTAAAATAAAATACATAATAAAACTTAGTTGGTCTCCTGTCGTTTTCATTTATTTCTCTTTATTTTATTTCTTTTGTCGCACACGGGACAATATATATATATATATATGGTTTTGTGTGTGTGTGTGTGTGTGTGTGTGAATACATATTTTTAAACTTCGTTTGCTTTCACCAGTATAAATTTTATCACATTTACTGTGTATGATTATCTATTTATCTATCTATGAAATGTTTAACTAATTAGTTATTTTTTATCATAACTATCTTGAAAAAAATACTATTTAAGTAGCAATTTAAAAATACTATTTAAGAAGTAAGAGATGAAGTGTCTCTTTTTTTTTAAACTAAAATGGAATACGGGGAGGAGCCTACACTATTTTTTTCAATGGCTTCAAAATCAGTTAAAGAATAAAACCTTTAAAAGTACATTTCTTTAATTCGGAGGCATGGTGGAGTAATGGATAGCAGCTCGGATTGAGGAATCGGAGAACTGAGTTCGTAATTCCATTCAAATCCATTACATTCACTTACGTGCTAATGCCCTTGGGAAAGGTATAAATCCTCTTTTTTCTCCCCCCCCCCAGCTATGGATAAATAGCAGGACAGACTGGGTTCTATAGCCTTAGGTGGCATCTGGTCTACCGCAGAAAGAAATGGCAACCTACTGCGGTAAAAAGCTGCCTCGTCAGACATGTATTGAAAAATACATGATCACCTAAGCGTGTATCAAGATAATACATAACTTAAATATTAAATTCGCTCTAACGTAGATACCAAAGATCAAACTATGTTTGAATTTTAAAGCAACTTTTTTCTATAGGTCTATCGTTTTCGAGGGTGTATTTACTAAGTTAGCAGCGAATAAGTTTTTTCTTTTAATTTTATGAGTGAAAGATAAGGGATGGGTCTATAATTGTGTGGAATAGTCTATCTGTCCAGTTCTGGCGGGAGGGGTTGAACTACTGGATCCTCAAATGTCGAAGACAACGGGAGAGTCCATTAGATAGATACTTAATAAGCTTCTACTGAAATGAGCATTGAACGCACTAGCGATGGCTTTCGAAATAAGTTTAAACATTGACGTTCTGAAATATATTTGGATAAGTGTTAAGGGCAGATATTTCGAGGGCTTTCGGTCGAGTCAAATCCGGGTGAGAGAAGAAACAAGGAAGTTTAAATATTAGCTCCCCCTACACAAACAGTGTATTACTCGACTGATTCATGCACCATCTATCCGTGTCTCAATATTCTCACCTGAGTGTGCTTCCATCTTGTTTTCTGCTGACGTCATTCCACTCGCAAACCTGAGTCATCAGCGTTTGGGCGGAAAGACAGGATATATTGTTTTTTTATTTATCTATTGTCACAATACTGCTGAACCGGAGCCATATATATATATATATATATATATATATATATATATATATATATATATATATATATATATATATATATATATATATATATAATGTGTATATTTTGGCGGTATGATTTCATTAAGACATGTTTCATTAAATATTTTCGACAAATCTTTTCTACTTATATTTAATAAGATCCTCTCATAATTACGGACAAGTTTCTTAGTATACTTATTAAAGGCGGAAATAAAATTAAAATGTTGATGCATATTCATTTTATTCCGCGTACTTTCGACATTAGCACAATGTCATCATCAAGATGTTGTTTTTTTTCTAAGACAAAAAAAAATTATTGTTCATCATTTTTCTAAGACAAAATTGTTGTGTTCATCTGAAAAATTAATTTTTACTTGTGAAGTGAAGTGAAAAAATGCTAAGATTATGTACTGTACGATTTTTAAATTTTATGATGTAAACGTCAAGGGGGATAACTAGGTTATCGAAATGTCTAAATATTTTTTTTAAATATTAAAAACTATTAGTTAAAACAGGTATTTTAAACGATCTACTGAAAACATTTAAAAATATTTGTGCAGTATTTATAATTAATTTTATTTAAGGTTGGTTGCAATTTTTTAATATAGATAGTTTCAAGAATTTTTAGTTTATGCTTATTATTTTCGTGAAAAAGTATAGATGTATTTTCAATAAGAATTTTCCAAAATTACGAATGTAGATAGGCATGCTGTTGTAAATGTTGAGAGATGTTTGATGCATCATTCACATGAAGACTCAACTTTTGAGACAACGTAGTAGTGGTATGCCCAACATATATAATATTTTTTTCTGTTGAAGATAAAATCTCCCAAGAGATATTTAAGTTTATATATAATGTTAGTTTTCGGCAACACGTTAGTTGGTGGGCAGGAGTCATGACGAATGATTAAATAGGATATATTTGATTTAGTATAGTATATAATTAATTTTGTTTTTTTTACTAGTATCTGTGGTGGATATGCGGTGGATATGTTAGTATATGTTAGTTTTTTTTAGGATATTTTCGTTCTGTTTATAATTAGAATGTATTTCATTGTGATATAAAAGATTAATATGTTTAGGGTTAACTGAAGAATGTTATATACTATTTGCTATATATTAAGATTTCTAACAGAACATATAAAAATATAATTAGGGAAGTTATTATTAATAAGATTTTGTTTTAGATTTTTAGTTCACTGTAGAAAATCTGTTTTATGGATGAATTAATTTTTGCACGGTTTCTTAGTTTTTTTTTTTGGTTTGGCCTGTTTTGTTTTACGGCACATCAATGGGTCATTTAATGCCGACAACTTTTTTTTTCTGGTAATATTTTTGTTTTGTCAAAAATCTATTTCTGTTAATATATATATATATATATATATATATATATATATATATATATATTTAATATATATATATATATATATATATATATATATATATATATATATATATGTATAGCTGGTAATATTATTTTTTCAAAAACGTATAGCTGGTAATATTATTTTTTCACAAACGTATAGCTGGTAATATTATTTTTTCAAAAACGTATTACTGGTAATATTTTTTTTCTTCAAAAATTTATTTCTGGTAATTAAAATCTATTTTTGCACTTTTATAATGCTTTTTACCTCAGTTTCGGGGTTAACTATTTTCCCATAGCTGGGACCCTAACAGGTGCTACCACCCCGTGTCAGGGTGGACCTGGGAATACGCTCCTCAAAGCCTCCTGATCAGAGGCCTTGCTATTGGACGTAGTCTATCGTCTTACCCTGGACGCGGATGTAATTTATCGTCAGACCCAGGACGTTTAGTTTTTTTTTATAATTGCTATTTTATAGTAATTACGACATTTATTCTCATAGTTAAAAGTGCACGAATTTATGGTGAAATTAATTTTTTTAATATAAAGCAAAGTATCTTAAGTATCTTGCCCGACCCGTCCGTCCAGAGGGAAACGCCCAAGTAGAGAAATTCCATGCCACGTGCCCAACTGCAAGCAAACAGACATCGCGGTTGATATTGGCTCCTGTCACTGTCTCCTGTCCTTCGTTTTCTTTGCCGACTTTGTCAATCTCGTCTCTGCTCGACACAAGAACCGATCGAAATGTCACCAGCATAGGTGGAGTACC
The DNA here is from genome assembly GCA_963932145.1 of Acanthosepion lycidas. NCBI lineage: Eukaryota > Metazoa > Mollusca > Cephalopoda > Sepiida > Sepiidae > Acanthosepion > Acanthosepion lycidas. The sequence goes on along the minus strand of OZ010586.1, from coordinate 21,531,700 downwards.
TGGCCAAGATGGGAGCACCAGATAAGGAGATTCCGTGTAGGACTGGATTCGCTTTTAACTTACGAAGGAAAAGCTCCAACGCAAGAACGCAAAGCAGGACAACCTTGATAAATGAAGTGAGACAACATGAAAGGCTCCGATGATACTCCATTCAAAGATCTTAGCCAGCCGTTTGCCGGCTGCCCTGTCTAGTCTGATTGGCTCTGTACAGACTTTTACTATGAAGAGTAGGACTATTCAGGACAACCTTCATTTGGTACGCTTGATCATTGAGCAAGTCGACAGTGAAGCTGCCCTGATCGATTTAGATCAGTCCAAGTCATTCGATAGGGTTGACCATCGTTTTATGGAGGCTGACCTTTCGGTCGCTGGTTTCGGGCCGTTCTTTCGGCTGGCTAGGATCTTGGCTAAAATCTTCTACACTATTTAATATCGTCAATGGCCGAAAGCTACCTATCCCATCCCCACCGTTCTTGTTTTTACGTAGCAACTTGATCGCACACCTGGTGAATAGTTCATCCAGTTGTTGTAAATTTGTTCCCGCAATGGAACAAGAATGGGCGTTTGCCTCAAGTCCTTTTTGTAAGGAAGATCCTCTGTTCCCGGACTTTTGTCCCAGCCAACCAGCTTCATCGCTCCCCAGATCTCAGACTATGTAACGTGAATCTCGCACCTAACCACTTCAGCCGCTTCGAGACGGGGAAAATTCGGTCAACTAGGCATTGAACTGATCAGGGTTCACACCGGGCACCCTGATGAACATATCCTAAAAGTAGTCACGAAAAAACTCACATATGCCCGCGTTTGTAGTCACGGTCAGCTTATCCGGCAATGTGACGCACGCGATATGCCTATTGGAGGCATTTCTAACTATATCTGCCTCAGAAGACATTCTTTTTAACCAAGCCCTATCTGCAAGAGCTTGATCCTTCTTGATAAGCAAGGAGGCCAGCTCCGCCCTAACCAAGGCTACTCCCCCACTATGACGAGATTTAATCGCCCGATCAACTTTTGCTTCACGTGTCGTTTGTGCTGCTAACCTAATTAGATTGAATCGGCGACTATAATTAGCAGCAGACAACCTAACTTTAGATTTCGATAAATACCACTACTTATTCCCAACCCCACAGCTCACGTCAATTCCCGCTGTAGCATTAATAGCAGCTGGCCCTGGAAATCTCACTCACCAAATAATGATGCGTTAAATTTTCAGTAGCCAGCCATCTAACCCTTGGGCTTATCTTGGTTTACACGAACCCTGACGAGACTATGATCCGAGTAAAATATAGAATGGAAACTTAGACAACCTAACAGCCCTACATTGACTATCTTAACTAGAACTTAGTCGATTGCACCACCAAAGCCGAGCCGTTCCTATTATTGAATGCCTTGAACTGATCTAAACGGATCAGCGTGGCTTAAACTGTTGACTTGCTCGATGATCAAGCATACCAAATGAAGGTTGTCCTGAATAGGCCTACCCTTCACAGAACAAGTCCGTTCAGAGCCAATCAGACTAGGCAGGACAGCTTGCAAACAGCTGGCTAAGATCTTGGCTAAAATCATCAACACTGTATTTAATATTGTCAATGGCCGAAAGCTACCTATCCCGTCCCCGAGTTCACACTACCTCCTGGGGTGCTTATTAGGATACTTGTCGACAAGATCGAACTGGTCGATAAAGTCCAGAAATAGCTTCACATCCTGGTTGTTAGTACACGATTTTTCCCCTATGCGATCTATATCAGGGTCAAGGACGACATTCCAATCGCCCGCTAAAACTACCCGACGAGACGCCGTCAAAAACGGCTCGACCCGCCGAAACAAATCTGTCGGCTCCGCATGGACATTGTGTGTATAAACGCCAATGAAACGACTAATAACATCCAGTACGCAAAGCCTTCCCGCCGGGTTTGCGAAGACAAGAGCAGCACACGCCGCATTCAAAGACTTGCTCACTATCCAGGAAACAACTCTAGAACGTCTATCAAAAAATTGCTGAATAGAAGGCAAACCGTTTAGACTATACAGTGTAACCCGGATATAAGAGACCCGGATATAAGATACTTATTCTCCGGTCCCGACAACTCTCTTATATCCGGGTTACACTGTATATTCACGGTAATGAGTTGCAAACCAGGTCTCTTGTACACAACATACATCCGAGACGTTGAAGATCGCGAGCGAGATTCACAATGCGAGTCTCCGACCTCAGGTCTCGGTCATTTATACGAGCCAAACAGAGAGCCATGATAATTCCGATTAGGGCATTAAACAAGGCCTGGGTTAGGACACAGACTTTTCTTCTTTTTATGTGATATCTTCTTTCAGAACGTAGGCGATCATGGCTCTACACCTCCTTCTATCCCTTGCAGCTCTCAACAAGTTCTTACCCCCTGCTTCCTCCTCCAGAGCAGTTCTTTTATCCACTTGCCTAAAGCCTCTAGGTATATGATGCGCTGTTTTCCCTTGACAATCTTTCCTTCTATTCGATACGTGAGTATCCAGAAACTTCAGCTGCCCCTTCCTGATGTTAAGCCTCCTCCTTGTTTGAATTCTAAGACCTCATCGTCGATCACACACTAGGTCCATGATATCCTTAGCATCCTTCTGTAGAACCACATCTCCGTCGACTCGAGTCTCTTCTTCATTTTTGAGGAGACCGTCCAACATTCACTGCTGTAAAGGAGGACAGATGTTATATAACAGCCCAGTGCCTATCCCATTCAGTTTTGACCCATCTCACTTTTGATGGTGCCGTCAAGAGACTGGGCTACCAATGTCCCAGGGAAACCTTAATTTCAGATCAAAATACAGGGATGGGTAAAGAAAAAGATGGTGCCTCCCTGAAGAAAATTGATTTAATTTTTTCACATTTACTTCGCCGAAGAAAGCCAGTGGACGGGATATCCCGGAGGGGTCATTTGCCACTTTTAGTATCGGCCATATTTGTTGGGACCCCTGTCCCGATTGTACCACAGTTAACACCCTCTTGGCGTAAGGGAAATTTGAGTGGGTTTTCAATGTCTTTCGAGTTGACTTTAACATTTAGAAGATATATTAAATCTTTTATTTACTGGGTTTGCGTCAATGCCTTTTCCATCTGCTCTCTCGACATCCGGTAAGCGTCTTCCCCTAAATTGTAGATAGGTTTAGACTTTCTCTTTTTTCACTTGATTCCACAGATGGGCTTCTTTGCCTTGTTCCGCTGTTCGATTTTGTACGTTAACTAAAAGGCATACGAGCAGGAAATGGATTTGGCGTGTTAGTCGGTGTAGCCTTCTTTGTAGGCTTCTTATTTTACGGGCTATAGATTCTTTTTTTATCAACTGTTGATCTATGTTAATCTATTGCAGGATGGTACACAAGAGAAAATAGAGCTATGAAACTCGCAATCCCACGAATTTGAAGGGAACCAACTGATCACTCAAGCAATTTCTTCTTCTGCATGGTGGTTCCTTCCAAACGTCGAACTGGCAAAAATGCACCTACTATCATATGACCTTTTGTCATCCATCGTCCCAGTGCCACACTACCTTGAACTTCCCGTAGTCATTCCTCTAAAGAGAAAGAAACCGTATTCAGAAGAGAACAACACTCCAATAGCTTCATATCTCGCACTTCTCGCCTGTGGAACTCCCTTCCTTATTCCAGTTTCCCTGAGAGCTATAATCTCCAACTCTTCAAATGTAATGTCAATCGACATCTCCAGTTGTCTTGATCTATCCACTATCCTTCTCATCCTTTCCTCTATCACTCCTATCTGATCTTGCTCCAAATCTGTAACCCCTTGCGTCCTAGTGGCTTCCCGTCTTGCTTGGGGTGAATCGCTTAAAAAAAATAAAATCAGAAGAGGATAAACACATTGATCCAGATTACAGACGCAGCTGAGAAGAGAAATCCATACTAACCCAACTAAAAAGGCCTCAACGACCTGATCAGAGATCTTGGTCTCACAAAGTCCAATGACGAGAATTTGAGGTCGAGACTCAACCAGTGGAATTTGCCAGATGAAAGCGTCCAATTCGCAAGTCAGAGAAATGATCACTAGTATTTTTCAAGCTTTTACACCCGTCAAGATGGGCTTTGTTTCTGCTACAATGTAACCGTTGTGTTCGAGGCAAATGGAATCGTCTGTAACCCCAGCGAGTGGCGCCTCTTCATCGACTACTCATCCAGGAGCCTCAAAACTGTGCTTTACCAAGTTTCTAAGTTTACCAAGGCGGCTTATCTGCCTTTGGTGAAGCAGGATCACCGCAGCACACTACCACTTATTTTCTTATTGTCGTAATTTTTAAATGACAGTTATTGAAACTATATATGAATCCAATGTTAATCTATTCCCTAGCGATCCCAGGTTTACTTATTTTTTCAGACATTTTGTATTTTTATCCCATAATTTTTTAAATGATAATTGTTGGAACAGTATATGAGTCCAGTGTTTCATTTCTTCCCTAAAGAATCCAGGTTTCATTTTGTATTATACCGTTATGTTTCCCTTATTTTACACAGCAAAAAAACTGATAGGCTTGTAAAAGACAATTAGTTGTCTATACAAAACTTTTTTCACTTATGATTCTTAGTCTCCCCACTCTCTACAGTTAGCGGCTGATAAGCTTACGGTAGCTTATATACGAATATACCTTAAACAGTAAGTCCCAATTTCTCTCCTGTACAGCTAATGATTGATAACCGTGTAAAAGGCAGCTGTCTGTATAAGTAAATATTACTCTTCTATGTACAGCTACTAATTGAAATGATTTTGACAGTGTTTATACAAACCTGGGACCGCTAAGGAAAAAAAAATGAAACGTTTGACTTATAAATTGTTCCAATTGAAAAAAATACAAAATGGCTGACAAAATAAGTAAACTGGGGTCGCTAGAGAAGAAATTAAATATTGGACCTTGAGAACCATTAATAGAAGAAAAGATTAGACCGAAAGACTATTTTTATTACACTGTTGTGAAAAATACAAAGGTATGACTTGCAGATTCACTTTTGTGAGAAGAGAGAATCGACAGTTAGAGAGAAGTGAAGTTTCACTCCAAACTGCCATGTCAGCTAGGAATTTTACCAAAGCCGACGGGAAAATTTGATTTCGATTTCAACCAAATGATTGTCCTGATTCCTCAGTTACTTTCCTCGCTTACAACACTGCCATTGTATATCTACCAGACCTACACTATAACCTCTGTGTATGCGTCATACGTGCGAGTTTGTACTTCATTATGTCTGGTTGACCTGAGCTAATGTTACACGAATTCCAGTTCAGCTAGCAGTGGGTTGGAGTTACGTTCTTGAACAAGCCACGCCCTCTGAAATAAAGAATTTAATAAGAGACAAATTACAACTTAAGTTGCGATAAGGGCGAAAATTGGAAACGAATTAACGGAATTGTATTGACGAGGGTCTAATGCGAGAGGAAAATGCGGTAATTAGGGCTTTACTATCGTTATTGTGAGGTTGGGGAAAATGTCGAAAAAATGATTGAATTTCTGAAGAATATGTTATGAGGAATTCCTAGAATAATAACAGAAACTCAGAAACTATAGAACAAGGCTTAATGATAATCCAGAAATATGAGGATTAAAACAATAAAGACGAGGATAAACGGACGATAGAAGGATTTCCGACAATATATTCATTGTTGGAGAATATACTAGAATATAGTGATCCAAACAATAAAGATGAGGATATTACTATGAATTATCTATGGAATTTGGCTATGCTTCATAGCAGAATTTCCAACAATATATCCAATGTTAGAAAATATAGAATATCATTAATCTGCCATGCGTGATACACGCTTAGGTGATCATGTATCTTTCGATACATGACTGACGAGGCAGATTTTTTCCCCGCAGTAGGTTGCCATTTCCGTCTGTGGTATACAGTTGCCATCCAAGGCTATAGAATCCGGTCTGTATTGCTATTTACCCATAGCTGAAGAAAAGGATTTATACCTTTCCCAAGGGTATTTATTAGCACGTAAGTGAATTTCAGTCACTTATGTGCCATGCATGATACATGCTTAGGCGATCATGTATCTTTCGATATATGACTGACGAGGCAGATTTTTTCCCCGCAGTAGGTTGCCATTTCTTTCTGTGGTATACCAGTTGCCATCCAAGGTTATAGAACCCGGTCTCTCCTGCTATTTACCTACAGCTGGGGGAGAAGAAAAGGATTCATACCTTTCCCAAGGATATTTATTAGCACGTAAGTGAATTTAATGGATTCGACAGTAACCCTAGCCGCTATCCATTACTCCTCCGTGCCTCCTATCAGTGATCCAAATAAAGATGAGGATACTCGTCTGAATCATCTATGGAATACTGGCAATGCTTCATAGTGATGTGTCCTATAATTAAAATTAAAATTCTTTCGTTTAATTCGTCTTCCCGTGGCTAGACTCAAATTTGCTGTCCATGTTGATTAATTCAGCGCCAAAAAATGTCTTTGTGACTCCATTCCTCCACAGGGTGTTTCTGATAAAGGTGAGAACCAATTTGTTCACCAATTCCCTTGGACGCATCGTCATGCTGCCGTTGCTTGCTTACCACTCTCGCAGACAATTAGTACTGTAATTTATACTATCTTCACTAGATCTCTCAGAGTTGTAGCCTTATACCAGACTAAGCTAAGCTTAGTTAATAAACAATTATCTGTACCGTATAGTTGTACTGAAAAAAACAAATTAGAAAGACTTTTACCATTGTCGACCCGCATTTTATTAATAATATAAGTTTGCGAGGAATACCGGGAATATTCCAAAGTTTTCCTATTTGAATTTTCCGATGAATCTTAATTCTAAAGTTAATGATTGAATAAGCCCATGACGAGTTCTGCGACAATAAAATATCTGTTGAAATTTTTACTCTTGCTTCGTTAAATATTTGAGCTTAACAACTTTAAGAAAATTTTACAATTGACATCATAAGTATGAATGTAGGTCATTATTTAAAGAAGTAAGAGGGTACAAATAAAAGATTCACACTTGACAAGTTTTTCCATTTCACTGAAGCAGACGTTAAACATATGAGAACCTTATCACCTCTTCTATTTTCTCTTTCTTATGTCTTCTTCCATTTTTCTTCCTGATCAAAACAGAATAGTCCATTATTTATAAAGTATGTACTAAAGAACTAGCAGAATTATAATATGATTATTATTATCATTATCATAATAATAATAATAATGCTACAAGGTCTGTCTAGAAAATGACCAACCATTTAATATTAAAAATAAATAATTCTACCTTCAAAGTATTTGCTTCGAAGCTTCAGTCTTATCACAGCATTGCTTCCCCTTTTAAGAACAATCAACAGAGTCTGTTTAGTGAAAGATGCCCTTCAGAAACTAAGTAACGTATTAAGTGACTAGAAATATCGGTGAAAATTTCACTGTTTTCCAATTTTAATTTTCTGATGAATCTTAATTCTTTAGTTAATGACTGAATAAGCTCACAGCGAGTTCTACAATAAGTACCCGTAAAGAAAAGCAATACCTAAGGTTTAAAATGAATTTTTAAAAATGAAAAATCTTTTTTGAAGCTTTTATTTTTGTTTTAATTTCAAGCTAATAGATTAAATTTAATATTCCCAATAAGCGAAACCCATTACTGTATTTCAAAATGAATTTAAGTTGATTGGAATGAGTTTTAAATCTCTAAAAATTGCTGATTTCAGCCATATTTGTCAATCTGTCAACACATAATTCCTGTTATTTAAAAAAACTCTCAACAATAAAGTGCTGTAGTGTATTATATCTTTACTACGCGTCTCACAGTTGTAACATTATGCTAGACTAAGCTAAGCCTAGTAAATAAAGGATTAGCTGATTTAAAGTTTAATTCGGTAGATTTGAAAAAAATATCACAGAAAAGCATCATTTAAAACGGAAGTGTGTGATTTTATCGGGTGTTGACTGCCTGATAGCTTTATTGACAGCGGGAAATTTAACTAATTTTTCTATGGTGGACATATCCGTAAAAATTACTTGATGAATATGACGTGAGCGTCTCTTTTATATATATTTTTTACTTACCCAGTAATCTTAAAAAATTAGGAAAATATTCTCCGTAATCTAATGTTTTATTGAATTTGAGGTACTTTGGCTCTAAATTTTCTATTATTACTGCTCTTGTTTTCTGATAATATTTTCTGATAATATGATAATATCGTGTATGGACGTCCGTACTTACAAACATCGACACATTTATACATTAAAAAAATCAAAAATTGTTTTTAAAATACTGGGGGTCGCTGAATTGTAGTAAGTTTTTCTACATATGATTATAGTTTTATAGGTAAATATAATTTTTACTTAATAACAATATCACCTAACCTGTGCTAATTAATACAGAATTTTAAAAGATTTATTCTAATTCAAATTTTAAAAATAATGAAAACAATTATTTTAAAAATTCATTATTCATCGCAAAAAGTTTTCTTCTTAAGACAATAGTGTCTATAATATATGGTATTCATAAAAAAGCTTTTCTAAAAAATTTTTTTCTAATTAAATAATCTTTTAGTTTTATTGCATTTTTTAAAGATTCAGTGCAGATTTTCGGTAACTAGAGGTCTTGTTTTAGAAAAAGTATTAATGATTTAAATTCTCCAAAACTTCTGCCTATAATTAATATAAGCCCTACAAAAATGAATTTCTCGAATTTTCATAAAATTTAAATGAGTGGAAGTAATTTCCAATCAATATTTTCATCACAAAAAAGACGCTAAAATCTGAATTTATGGTCACCTGCTGACGAAAGAAACTAATTTTTAACCAAAATTTTGAAGGTTCTAAAAAGATTTAAAAATATAATTTAATAAATAAAAATTTGAGACTCCTGGATGAGCTCTTGATGAACAGGTGCTATTCGCTGGTGTTACAGGCGATTCTAACTGCCACGAACAGACCCATTACATTGTAGTAGAAGCAAAGCCCATCTTGACGGGCGAAAAAGCTTGAAAAACAATAGTGACACTTACTTTGACCTGCGACTTGCACAATTTCATCTAACAAATTCCGTTGCTTGAGTCTCGACATCAAAAGTTCGGCATTGGACTTTGTGTGAGATCAAGATCTCTATTCATGTCGTTGGGATCTTTTTAGTTGGTGTAGTATTTAAATTGTTCCAATAAATATCATTTCCAAAAAATATATGACCATACAACATGGCTGGCAAAATAAGGAAACCTGTATTCGCTTGGAAAGAAATGAAACCTTGGACTCATATACTGTTCCAATAATTATCATTTAAAAAAATATGGGATGACAATACAAAATGGCTGACAAAATAATGTAATCTGGGATCGCTAGGTAAGAAATGAAAGCTTATTTATTGTCCCAATAATTACAGTTGAAAAGAAATTAATGTATGACCGCATAAAATGGCTGACAAAATAAGGAAACAAGATATGTGTTCATGGTTTCATTCCTTCCCTAGCGATTCCAGGTTTGTATAGACACTCTGTCATAATCTTTTCATTCGGTAGCTGTACATAGAAGTGTAACACTTAGTTGTATAGACAATTGTCTTTTACACGGTTATCAATCATTGACTGTACAGAAGACAAACTGGGACTCACTATTAAAGACATATTTGTATATAAGCTGTCGTAAGCTTATCAGTCGCGAACTGTGGAGAGAGGGGGGCTAAGAATAACAATTGAACAAAGTTTTGTGTAGACAACTATTTGTCGTTTACAAGCCTATCAATCTTTAGCTGTGCAAAAAAGGAGTTTAAAACTCAGAAGTGAACGAAGTTTTGTATAGACACTCTCGCTCAGAGGCTTTGTCAACAGTGACAAACTATCAAACAGTGTTAGCCTGTCCCACAACTACACTGCTATATTTGATCTATCTCTTTAGGTTTTACCTACTAAGTCGCACTATGAGAAATTTAAGCTGCTTGAGTGTGTATCGTCTGCTTTTCTGAGAGAAAGCAAACGCTGCGTTGGGTTCTTGCTTAATTTTTGAATTTCAAAAATATTTTTGGTACATCTCAATTTGGGGGTAAACAACTGCGGTTTTTTTTTTCATCCAGAACCAATGAAGAGGTTTCCCACCAAATTCTGAGAAGTGAATTCGTAGCCTACCTGTAGATTATAAAATGGGGCCTTGGACTTAATTAAAAAAGTCAATGAACATCTGCTGCTGGAACCCACGTTGCACCGTTCCAGTAAGAAAAACAACACAGAAGAAATTTGACAGCCACCAGACGAGAATTGAAAGGGACATTTAAGTCGTTGCAACATCAAGAAAAAGTCTTCGGATGGTGGGATTGTTCTATTCTTCGCTGTTACTACGAACTTTGTTTCGAAAATTGTACCAATTCTTTGAAGGCTATTTTCTACATTTTATATGTACAGGGTGGTCCGAAAGTCATGTCACCCCTGCATAATAAAATTTTCCATTTCAGATGGCCGACACGAATAACGGTAGGGAGTGACAAGTCTTTTGGACCACCCTGTAATTTTGTTGTTTTTAGGATCTTTAAAAGGGCATATTTCATTTTCATTGATTATTTTAACATGTTATTAGCCATCATTTGGTAAATAATGCGTTTAATCTGTGCAATTCATTCATTATTCTGTGTGTTAACCATAAATTTATCGTTTGTTCGATTCCTGTCGTCTGCTTTTGTTGTGTGCCCATATATATTAAATGTTATCTCAAACATTTGTTTGAACTATTTTTTTTCGTAGGGTTTGTTTTTTCCAAAGTAAAAACTTCCTTTAGCGCAGCGATCGCCAACCTTTTGAACTTCATGGACCACTAAAGATGTAATTTTAAATTTGGCGGGCCACTAATATGAATTTAGAAAAAAAAAGGGAAATACATTTATATAATAATAATAATAATAATAATAATAATAATAATAATAATTGGAAAATTTATTTTATTAATATGAAATGCTCTCATTAAAGGCAACAAAGTAATTATTTAAATAAAAGAAAATGAAACTTTGAAAAAGTTTGAATAAAAATTAGAATAATAACCCAATTTTTCTACGGACCATCAAAAATTTTGCACGGACCACCAGTGGTCCGTAGACCACCGGTTCGCGACCACTGCTTTAACATATATGTCATCAGGGTGAGTCCATTTCTACACGGGACATTCTGGCGTAGCGCAGTCTGGGATTTCTAACAATTTACTTAATAACAGAAATTTATAAAATTTATATAGAGTTAAATTAAATTTTGGCAAAGTTTAACATTCGGATCCGAAAATAAATGGTGTGTCGGGTTTTTTTTGTCTTGATACCGCTGTTACTGTACATGTCAGTAATTTTTATTGTTTTAAAAACCTATATTTTAGATTTTGAAAAAAATCCAAATATGAAACTGGAGTAATTGATTAATTCCACGAGAGCGTCTCTCTGCGCCTGCTTCGTCTCACGCTTTCCACTGACCTGAGGTGGAACAACTACATTGAATCAATAGCTTCATCTACCGCAAGGAAAGTTGGTTCTCTGTGTCACGCCAGAAGTTTTTTCTCGCCCGAGTCCATTCTTCAAATCTACAAATCAACCATTCGTCCTTGCAATGATTACTGCTGCTATATATAAGGCCTGGTGCCCCCGTTAATCATCTTGAGGTCCTCGACAAAATCCAGAGACGGATATGCAATGTAATAGATCATGATCTGGCATCTCATCTATAGTCACTTTCTCACAGACGTGCTGTGGCTTCCCTCTGTCTTTTCTACAAATATTTTCATGGCAACTGCTCTGATGAGCTACTTTCTCTGGTACTCAAACTGCATGAATTTAAGCGTGCTACTAGGTTGTCATATTGGTCCCACCCTTTCACTGTCGAAAAAGTTAAATGTAGCCGTCTATTTTACTCCAACAGCTTCTTTATCTCGCACTTCCCGTCAGTGGAACTCCCTTCCTCTTACTTGCTTCCCTGACAGCTATAATCTCTAAATATTCAAAATGTAATGTCAATCGACATCTCCTGATGACTTGATCGAATTCCGTCCTTCTCTATATCCCTCCCTCAGACCCGCTTTTTTCTCTTGCTCTTATTCTCTGTAACCCCCTCGCGTGCTACTGGCCTTGCTCCCTTGCCGCCTTGCCTGGGGTAATATGCTTAAAGAAAATGGATGTGAAATTAGTTCAATCATTTTTGTTTGTAGATTTAATCAATTTCTGTAACCAAAAAATAAAACCAAGATTAATAATAGATTTTTAATTCAGCGCCCTTAGAATATACAACCAAGAAAACCTTGATGAAGAAGAAAATACATAAAAAGAATCTTTAGACTTCTTAACTATCGTCTGTCGAAATTTCTGAGGTGAGGTTTTGTAAGTATTTACATTATTTACATCGTTCGGACTGTTGTCCTCATCTTTATTGTCATATTCAAGACGTTTCGACCGTTGTACACTATAGCCTTCTTCAGCTGATATACGTTGGAATTTGCAGATACGAATGTTAAACTATGTACATTATTCGAACTATTGTCCCCATATTTGCCGCCATGTTTATTACAACGTTTCGACCGTTGTACGCTCCGGCCTTCTTCAGGTGGATGGAATATCGTACTGAACCCTTTATTTATAAAGGGTTCAGTTTGACATTCCAACCACCTGAAGAATTGAAGAACTGAGCCCTTTATTTATAAAGGGTTCAGTTCGACATTCCAACCACCTGAAGAAGGCCGGAGTGTACAACGGCCGAAACGTTGTAATAAATATGGCGACAAAGAAGAGAAAAGTAGTCCGAACAATGTAAATAGTGTACATAATACCTCATCTCAGAAATATAGACAGATACGAATGTTAAACCTTGCCAAAATTTCATTTTTTTTTCTTCTTCCACATAACAAATTCCTGTTAATAACTAAACTGCTAAAATATGTCAGACAGGTCTATACTAGACGTTACGTGCCCGGCCACTTGTAGGAATGAACTCACCCTGATAACGTATGTGCGGCGTAATGTGGCAGTCTAGCTGTGACAGCCCTGGGAAGAAAACATTTTTGTCACTTTTTTAAAACAATAAAAACTGCCGATGGAGTATAGAGTTATAGTGATGTCAAGAGAAAAATCATATTCTGACACATCATTTTTTGTTTTTTAGTTTTTTTGTTTCTGTTTTTTCTATTTTTTTAATTTTTTTTAATTTTTTTAATGCGGTAAAAATGTTAAACTTTGCCATATTGTTATTTTTTTTAAAAAAAACTGAAGAACTATTTAATAAGTTTTGCAATCCGGGCATAAGGTCATAGTAATTGTGTGTGAAGTGAGGATCGAATTCACTACACTAGTTAATTATGAGACGAATTTTGCTAAATATTGTTTTACAGAACTCAACATGCGGCTCTTTATATCAGTCTGGCACAAGGCCATGGTACTACGAGGCTGGTGATGATTGAATTCAGTGTAGTATGAAATTTGCCTACGAGATGAATTCGCTAAATATCGCACACACAGTAGGCGTCCTTGTAACTTACCCAGCTTAACTAAGTCTGGTTCAAGGCCGTAATCGTTGAGTAGAGTGAACTCAATAGCCAAGACTGCGAGATAATTTTTTTTATATATATATAGCACGACGCTAGGCAGGGTAATTATTGACCCACTTTAGTTTATTCTTGAACAAGGCTGCAGTAAAAGGACGTAGAATGACGACCTAAATTAGTACACTAGTGAATTCGCCAACGACACGTGCGATTCCGAAAGAGATTGTCAGAGTGTTTTAAAATGCTGAGGTAGAGAGGCTCATCAATCAACGAGCATGAGAGAAAATTTCCAGGTTTCGAATCCGATTTATGTTTATAGGCCAAATTATTTTTGTGTATAGGGAGGGGGGAGTCGGGGGATGTTGTTTTAGACATGGGATTAAAACATGGGATTAAGACAAAGATCGCTAATCTCCTTAAAGAGGATTTCCTTATTCACAACTTTTCGTTTCAGTTTAAGTTCAAGAAAGGAATAAAAAATAAAAAATAAAAATAAAAGCAAAAATATGTCAATGATGATGAATCAATACTAACAAGATAAAACAAGACGATGCATTGCATTCAAAGCGTATTATAGAGCAAGCAAGATAACCCGGCTTTACCCGGGCTTTTGTCATGTTTTCTTTTCAATTAACACGTAAGGAAGTTGTACTTGTTTCTTATCTCATTTTCTTTGTCCAATAATCATTGTCCAACGCCTTAGAATTCGAAACTAAAGCAAAATGACCCGGGATTACTTACATTACAATCCGCCTTCTCCATCGTCGATTTTTCTAGATCAGTCTAAT
>OZ010586.1:21469933-21514933 GCA_963932145.1 Acanthosepion lycidas | reverse complement strand
CATTGAATACAATATATACACTTCAAGATACTGTCTCCCGTGGTGAAAGTTATTTTATTTAAAAGTGGTCTGTTTATTTTGTATAGCAATAGCTTCTAGGTTTTTCAATCTTTCTTTCCATTGGGTGTTGTAGAGTATTTTGGTATTATCCACTAATATTTGTTTTATGTTCATTGTTGTTGTATTTTGATCGTTCATGATGTGCTGGTCGATGTGTGCACGGATTGCAATGTGGTTCGACAAGTGACAAGTCAATCTACGTGAAAGTGTGATGCATGTGTGCCCGATGAAAGTATTTAATGCTCTTTTGTATTATTAATGTTAGAGATTCAATCTTTCAGACATGAGAACTCTTTTGCACAATGGCGGATATTTTTAGGTCATTAATAAGAATAAATTAAATTTGTTCACTTATCTTATGATTGTCTCAATTCTGAGTTTTCGGGTACCCACATATTTCGGGTAATTACGTTAATTCATGATTGCAAATAAAGATTTTATCATAAAGTCTCTTGAACAATGGATATAATTCCGTTAAACTAAGAATAGAAATAGTCAGATAGTATTTTATCTATTAGGTTGGTGCAAAAATAATGACGTAATAATGACGTTTTTTGACTTTAAGAAATACGTCAAAAAACGACATTATTACGTCATTATTTTTGCACCAACCTAATATTTATTCAACTATATATATATATATATATATATATATATATATATATATATATATATATATATATATATGTGTGTGTGTGTGTGTGTTTGTGTGTGTGTTTGTGTGTGTGAAATGGAAATATATATATATGTGTGTGCTTGTGTCTGTATATATGTATATACACACACTACTGTTCAAAAGTTTGATGCAACACCCGGTAATTTTTTAAATTGGCACATAAAGTAGTTGCTTTGTATTTTAAATGAGAAAATTATTGTACATGGTTAAAAAAGCGAGACATTTTTTATTAGAAAATTTATTCTGATAAAAAACACATTAAGATTAAATTTTGCTCTCGTCAAAATATCCTCCTTTAGACTTGATTACTATAGCACCAGTTTTTGGCATTCGTTGCAAAAGTTTCTCAAAGTATAAGTTTGATAATTGATTATGGAATTAAGATACTAATGTGAATCAGTTTTAACATTTAACATTTAATATTTCAAATTCTATATTGTGTTAACAGGGCTCGCTTGGATTATACCAACGGATTACTACCTGTATATATATATATATATATATATATATATATATATATATATATATATATATATATATATTAGTCCTTTTACCTCAAGTAATGCAATAAAGCCACTAAGACGCAATTGGTCATTGATTATGAGGGAATATAAGAAAAAGAAAACTATTAAGAAATAGAACAATAAAAGAACGGAAATTAAGACGTTAACGATTGACATTGCATTTAAATTTTGAAAGATCAAAGTTTATATTCCAAAACACTGTTAGGAAAATCAATGCCAATAATTTTCGTATAACGAGTTAAAGTTCTAAAAGAGGAAATGTGTCACGCGACATTTTTTCCTCTTTGTCATTGATTTTCACAATATATAATACATTTAAAAACAAAAAAAAACCCCAAAAAACAAGGTTAAAATTCACAAGAAATTAACATTTTTTTAGGTCAGCAGAACTTCTGCTAAAATTCGCTCAATTGATAACTGAAACAATAACGTTCAATAAAATCAATGTTCAATACCATTGACTGACTCCATAGTTTTGCGTCAATTTATCGAACATCTGATACTGGCGAGAGATTTAACAGGAAACTTTGGAGTCGGCCAATGAGATAAGCCTATTGAAGATTTATTGATATTAAAGAGAGAAACCGCAAATGTTTTCGGTTATAATGTGGATTTCTTTAAATATATATATTATATTTGATTCTTCATATTTCTGCTACATGGGTTTTAGGTCTCGTGACCTTCTTCAGGCAAATAAATGGATCTAACGATATATAATTATGTATAATTTTATATATCAACAAACAGTATTTAGAAAAATACAACAAACTGGAAAAGTTTTTGTGACGTGTTTCATCCGTTAGGATTTCATCGGACTGGGCTTCGTTGAGGTTGACATGTCTATACATGCGCACGAAACGAGAGACGCAGGTAGTTTCAAATTTTTTTTTGAAAGAATATTTATTTTTTAAATATAGTCAGGGACATAGGTGATGGAGAGAAAAAGGAAAAGAATACAAATGAATTTGGCTAGATTGAAAAATATATATATTTTTTTTTTCAAAAATATTCTCTCGAAAAATTTTAAAACTACCTCCGTCTCTCGTTTCCTGCGCATGTGCAGATGTGCCAACGTCAACAAAGCTTCAACGAAACGCGTCACGAAAACTTTTATATATATTCAGTTATATGGATATGAGTTTGTGACCCGGGGTTTCACGCTTTTGAGGTCATCAGACAAACTGGTTTATTATAACAACGCACCAATGAAAAGCGGATACACGCATCAACTACAATACACACCACTACAACCAAAACGGAAAAACAGAAAAAGAAACTTAATTTATTTGGTTTAACTCACATAAATAGATTCCATTTTTTAAATTAAAAAAACAAAAAAAAAACAGATTATCTGATGATCGAGTAATGTAAATAATATAAATAACAAATATCCAGAAGAGGCATGACACGTGGAACTAGAACAATATACTCCGGTGGACGAAATAAAAGGTTCGATTCGAAATTCCAATCACCTGAAGAAGGCCGGAGCATACAACGGCCGAAACGTTGTGAATATGGCAATGAAGATGAGGATAACAGTCCGAATAATGTAAATAATGCAAGTAACACCTTCTTTGTTTCCATATATCTAAACTAGAATTATAAACTAGAAATTTGGAATGGGAAAATGGCCACGGAATATCTTTTGAAAATTTCTAAGATTTTAATCTGAAAATACGATAAAGAACGTAATAGTTGTTCTGCTTGCATTTCACGTAAAAGCAAAAACGCTGAACTGATCTGCTGTACATGAATCTAGTATCCTTTGCATTAAATATGATTGTCGTTTGAACCACTGTCGATTGTCTTTTAACGCAGACAATCCTAGCCTCTGGTCACGATTATTAAGTATACGTAGTCGGCCAGTAAGGAAAATGGCAACAATATGCGAAGAAAAAAAGGGGAAGGCAAAAGTTTAAACTGACAGCAGAAGGATATAGATTAAAAAGAAATCCAAGGAGTTCCTACTTTTTTTTTTTAAAGAAATGTTCATTTCGAAACAGAACTAGGTATTTTAATTTAATTTAATTTCTATAATTGAATTGGAAGTTTTTAGCTTGTTTCTGAAACATGGCAATTCCTATGTAGCGATGGAATCATATTTTTTAAAAAAATAATTATAATATATATATATATATATATATATATATATATGTAAAGTGGTCCAGTTTACAATAAAATTATTAGAAAAAGGGGACCAGTTTGCTAACAATAATGGGTTCCAGTTTTAAAAAATGAGGCTCCAGTTTTCTATGTAAATTCTTTGGAAAATCCACACTTTGTAAGCCACTCGCATGACATGTTGAAGAAACAGAGAAAATCAGCGAATAACCTAGGGTTAAGGGGAGATAGCAAAAAATTGAATATTGTTAAAGACTACAAAGGACAGGAAGTTGTAGAGAACCATGATCGCCCATATCCTAAAGGAACAAAGAAAAAGAAAAAGAAGAAAAAAGAAAAAAAGAAGAAGAATAAAAAAAAAAAAGAAAAAGAAGTAGAAGCAAAAGAAGTAGAAAAAGAAGAAGAAAAAGAAGAAAAAGAAGAAGAAAGAAGAAGAAAAAGGAGAAGTAGAAAAAAAGAAGAAAAAGAGGAGGAGAAGAAGAAGAAGAAGTTTGGAAATTAAAACAAATGTACACATTCGACAAGAAAAAAGAAATCCCAATTATAAATTTTTATTTTTTTACAATTTCTTTTTTTTTAAATTTAAAAGATCCCATCGTATGAGCTTATTTTATGGTTGCCTGGAGTGGTGGATTAATCTACAATGAATTTATATAGCAAACTGGACTCCTGCTAATTTTTTTAAAAATTAAATTTTAAAGTTATTCATGATCTGAAGTGTTTCATCTATACAGAATATGGAAAAAAATAAATGCTTATTTCTGGTCTCACCACCTATTGTACAACCGAATCGGAATTTTTTCTTTTTTTTATGACCTTTGTGTATAATTCCTTTAACCCAAAACTAGACGCGGCAAAGATGTAAATTGCAGGGAGCCTGCCCGGGGCCAACCCTAGAGCCAGCCTACTGTTTGACAAAATGGTCGACAGCAATAAATGATCGGTTTTGTTATTGGGAGGAGCTGGGCACGAATGGGGACCCACAAAGCCTTTGTGCAGGTGACATTTATGGACCCACTAAATTAACACAGTTATTGTGTGAGAACTATGACTTTTCTAAAAGGGAATAAAAAAAATATAGTTTCCAGGTCATGGGGGAAGGTGTCATGAAGATCCACGAACGGCTACCTGGAATGCAATGAATGAAAAATCAAAACAACAATGGTGTTACATCTCGCGAAATCAATTGTTAACTGACGGAAATCACATCAAAAGTACTTTTCTCTATCATCAGAAAAATGACCTTTATATATATATCAACTTTAAACGTAATTTTTAGTAGATACTCGCTTCATTTATTTATTAAACAGTATATGTATTTATTTTCGTCTACTGCCCTGCGGTAAGAATTGAACCTGCGCAGAGGGAGAGCGAGAGAGATACCTTTTAGTCTGGCGCGCCTTAACCGATGTGGCCACGAAGAGCAGTCGGTCTGGCCCTGGTAAATTTTGGACTTTCAAACGAAATTTTCTCTGTCATAGATCACTCGATGTTTTTCATATCTGCACAGTTCGGTATCCAGACGGAAACAAAGAGAATTTTAGCATGGATTTATTTATTATTCGAACAGATTTTTATCACGATAAACATTATTTTTAGTGGATACTCGTATTTGAGTTAGACGCTTCATTTATCAAATTTATTTATTTTTGTCTGCCGGCCTGAATGTTCGTGAAATCTTATTAAAGAAATATTTTTTGTTCTCCAGCAAGAATTGAACCTGCGTCCCTTTCGCCTGGCACGCGTTAACTGACTTGGCCGCGAAGAGCAGTCAGTCAGTTGAGGTTAAATTTCGTGCTTTCAAGCGAAATTTCACTTGAAGTTTTTCATATATATATATATATATATATATATATATATATATATATATATATATATTTCATATATATATATATATATATATATATATTTATATATGAAATATATATATATATAAAAAACTTCGAGAGATATTTCAAGAGAAATATATATATATATATATATATATATATATATATATATATATATATATATATATATATATATATATATGTTCGTAGCATTTACTTTTTTAAAAGTGCTCAATACAAAGTGGAGGAATATATTATTATTATATTTTTATTATTAGAGATTATAATAAAAACATTTTGAAATCGCGACGCAAAAGCTTTCATGTTTCAATACTATGATCGCATTTCATCCTAAGTTACTAGAAATACGATCATAGTATTGAGACATGAAAGCTTTTGTATAGCGATTTCAAAATGTTTTTATTATAAACTCTTATAATAAAAATATAATATATATTTGTGTGTGTTTGTGTGTGTGATTTAAATAAGGTTTATTTAGGCAGCAAGTAACCTTCCAAACAAGTTATATTAAATACTTAAATTCTTACAATTGCTACACACACACTACACTCTCTTGTAGGTTGATTTGTCACTTGTCGAAATTTAGTGCAATTCGTGAACATATCAATCAGCGCATCAGAAACAAACAAAATACTATGAATATAAGACAAATTTGAATCGATAACACCAAAATATTACGCAGGACTCATTATAAAGAAAGATTCAAATATATAGAAGCCATTATAATACAAAAGAAACGGCCATTACCGTATATATTCGTATATAAGACGACTTAGTATAACACGACCGCTGAATTTTTTGCGTGATTTTTAACTTACCCGTGTGTATCTGTGTATTGTGTCACTCTATTTCTCTGTAAGAATACTGATCATAAATCGTCCTGGGTAAGACGTTAAACTACGTCCAGCATCAAGGCCTCTGATCATGAGGTTCTGTGGAACGTGGAACCACCTCTTCATTGCTGGTGTTCCCAGGTTCAACCTGACCCGGTGTGGTAGCACCTGTTAGGGTCCCAGCTATGGGCAAATAGTTAACTATTGCCAGCAATACTTTCTTGAAAAAATTATTGCCAGCAATACAATTTCGAAGGAAAAATATTACCAAAAACAGATTTTTGACAAAACAAAACATTACCAGCAATAAAATTTTTGTCGGCGTTAAATAACCCATTGAGGTTGATATGCCGTAAAACAAAATGAACCAAACCATTCCAAACCAAAGAATACATATTCTATTTATACGAATCTATCCTATTAGGTTAGTGCAAAAATAATGACGTAATAATGTCGTTTTTTGACGTATAACGTCAAAAAACGACATTATTACGTCATTATTTTTGCACTAACCTAATATATATATATATATATATATATATATATATATATATTACGAAATGGACAAGGTCCGACAATTTATTTATTAAAGACATTTTTTTTTTATGTTTAACGTTCTTTTTATAGATACAAGTATTTAAGTAAATGCTCTGTTTATAATAAACAGTATTAAATAACATTTACCGGCCTGAATGTCCGAGAAATTTTATATATATGACGTCAGATTTTATTATGGGAGTCAGTTTTCACAATAAAATTATTGCACGATTTTTATAATTAGGATTTTGGGAAGAATAAAAGTAGCTTATTTTTGTGCAAGAATTTGTACGCAAGTTGCTTAAAAGGTTGCATCAGTTTGTTTTTAACGTTTGTGTCTAATAGAAAAAGTTCTGTAATAGTAAAGGTTTGTCTGTGTTAACAGTTTGTTTTTTCTCTCGCACTTCTCGTTTCAGCAAACTCTCTCCCGGCTTCTGGCTTCCCAATCAAAAATTTAAATGGAATCTCAATCGTTATATTCTCTGTCCGTCATCGTCATCATTATCATCATCATCATCATCATCCCCTTGACTTTTTTGCACACGCTTACACAGAGAGAGAGAGAGAGATAAAGAAACACTCAACCTAACACCAATAAATAGAACATAAATTATCTTTTAAATTCGAATAAACTTAAGTAAAATGAGAAAATTGGCAGCCAATTACTGAAACCTCCTGACGAGTGGACCGAACGATTACAAAAGGTTCGTTTATGAAAATCTGAAGGTGGGATGCTGAATATAACATCAATCAGCTAAGTGACAAATTTTATATTTGTATTAATCATAGATAGATAGATAGATAGATAGATAGATAGATAGATAGATAATGAACAGGCTGAGACAGATGGAGAATGAAAGAAAGAGTGATAGATAGACAATGAACAGACTGAGATAGATAGATAGATAGATAGATAGATAGATAGATAGATAGATAGATAGATAAGAATAGGCTGAGATAGATGGAGAAATAAAAAAAAGAGTGATAGATAGATAGATGGATGGATGGATGGATGGATAGATAAATAGATAGATAGTGTGTATGCGTGCGTCTTGGCAACAAATTATCTTTTTGGTATATCTAACTGAAGATCACAAAAACATTTCTTAGGTTTTTTATTTAATTTTCTTGTTTTCTTCTAAGTGTTTTCACTGATGACTCAAAATTACAGATGTCTTTTTCGATTTTATTTCTCTAAATACTTTCAGACACAGCAATCCACAGGGACAACGGTCGTTTTCAATATATATATATATATAATGCCCCTGAATTCCTTGAGGAACACAGGGCCGCAAGATATCGTTGTTGTTTCTGTAACAAGGCAGATTTTTTTATAAAGTGAGTAGGTTGTTAGCCTACTGCACAACCCCCAATCTGGAGGATCAGGTTTTGAATTCAGAGTTGTCCTTCTCCTAGACCAGTTGCCACCCAAGGCTATAGAACCCGATGTTCCTTTCTATTTACCCATAGATGGGGGAGGCGAAAAGCATTCATACCTTTCTCAAGGGTATCAGCACGTAACTGAATGTAATGGATTCGGCTGGAATTCGAACTCGGCTCTCCGATTCCTCAATCTGAACCGCTGTCCATTACTCCACCCTGCCTCGTTTTCAATAGTTTCACGAAAGTGTCAATTCTCTATTGTTTATTTATTTATTTTTTGTTTTTGTTTTCAATAATGGTTGACATTAAAAAGACTTATAAACAATAGAGAAATGACACCTTCGTAAAACTATTCGAACAACTAATGCTAAAAATTCAAACACAAAATATGACGTCAAAGACATGACACTCTTTGAAAAAAAGTTAAATTCAAATTATAACATTAGAATTTTTCAAAATAAGACAACAGCGATTGCAAGTATGTACTAAAGAAGATTATTAAAAGGGGCGATAATGCCCCTAAGATGCAAGGGAATATTGGGAGTGGAAGAAAATGAGAAGAATTTAGTAAGGTGAAAGGACAATAAAAGAACAGGTTTCAAGAAGACAGAAGATTACGATTGACGTTCCATTTACATTTTTAAAGATCGTTGATGACAGAAAATCAAGAAACCAGAAGAGAGTCATCCTGTGTAAGACGATAAACTACATCCGGCGTCCTAGGTAAGACAATAGACTACATCCGGCGTCCTAGGTAAGACAATAGACTACACCTGGCCTCTTGAGTAAAACGATAGACTACGTCCGGCGCCCTTGGTAAGACCATAAACTACGTCCGGCGTCCTGGCCAAGACCATAAACTACGTCCTGGGTAAGACGATAGACTACATCCGCCGTCCTGGGTAAGACGATAAACTACATCCGGCGTCCTGGGTAAGAGGATAGACTACGTCCGGCACCCTGAGTAAGACCATAAACGACGTCCGGCATCCTGGGTAAGATCATAAACTACATCCTAGGTAAAACGATAGACTACATCCGGCGTCCTGGATAAGACGATAAACTACATCCGGCTTCCTGGGTAAGACGATAGACTACATCCGGTGTCC
Source organism: Acanthosepion lycidas (assembly GCA_963932145.1). Classification (NCBI taxonomy): domain Eukaryota; kingdom Metazoa; phylum Mollusca; class Cephalopoda; order Sepiida; family Sepiidae; genus Acanthosepion; species Acanthosepion lycidas. The sequence continues at coordinate 21,505,840 of OZ010586.1, read as the reverse complement.
TGGGTAAGAGGATAGACTACGTCCGGCACCATGGGTAAGACCATAAACTACGTCCGGCATCCTGGGTAAGACCATAAACTACGTCCTAGGTAAGACGATAGACTACACCCGGCGTCCTGGGTAAGAAAATAAACTACATCCGGCGTCCTGGGTAAGACGATAGACTACATCCGGTGTCCTGGGTAAGACGATAAACTACATCCGGCGTCCTGGGTAAGACGATAGACTACGTCCGGCATCCTGGGTAAGACCATAAACTACGTCCTGGGTAAGACGATAGACTACATCCGGTTTCCTGGGTAAGACGATAAACTACGTCCAACAACAAGGCCTCTGATCAGGAGGTTTTGAGGAGCGAAAACCGGAAGAGAGTTCCACAGGTGAGAAATGCGAGAAAAGAAACTATTAGAATAGCAGTTACGGTTACATCTAGCTATTTCAACAGTAATACGATGACAACCAATCTATTAGTGCCAGCTAGGAGAGCTCATCAGAACAATTGCCATGAAAATATTTATAGAAAAGGCAGAGGGAAGCCACATCATGGCGGTGGTCAAGTGACTGAAATTAAAATGCCAGGTCAGGATAGATAACATTGCAGACCATTCTTTGAAATTTGTCAAGAATCTCGAAATTTATAGCAGGAGCACCAGACCCGATATGGTAGCAATATTCAATCCGTGGACGCATGTCAGATTTACAAATATGCAAGATAGATTCCAATTAGAAAGATTGTCTGGCGCACGACAATGGAGATCAACCTCCTTAGGATCAGACGTAGCAATTGATTCAATATAATCGACCCACTTTCACATCATCAGAAAACGTGAGACCAAGAAAGCGCAATGAGTTGCTCCCCTGAAGGTTAGCATCAGCCATGCTGATAGAAGGAAAACATTTTATAAATAATAGAGAGGATCAAAGAAAATGCGAAAGATATATTTTCTTCTCGTCAGAATCTATCATTTATAAGTTTACATGTATTGAATATTGATGCCACGTCTCGTCTGGTGCTATCTCGAGATGCTTGACATTATCTAAAGAAGAATCTGCAATTTTATTGGTCCTGCCTTCAGTTTCTTCCTGCCGCCATAACGTAGCTTCCGGTATATTATAAAAAAATTTTCATTGCTCTGATCAGCTTTTCCCACTTGGTAATTGGACTTTACGAATTTGTTTGAAGGATGTTGTAGCCAAGTCGATTTGGAAGTTACATCTAGATACTTGTAAAAAGCTTTAATAGGAGGCCGTTTGAGAGGACTGGGTTACCTGACCTGAAGGTATTTCTAAAAGCTCTCCACCTTCAAGGTTATGCACAGCGTCGCTCAAAACTTGTCGCCATATTGCGAAATTTGGCTGTGATGCATGAGTCTGGTATATTTTTTATCAAACTGGATGTAGGGGCATATTAAGCTTTGGATATTTCTACCCCGAGGACACGTGGCACAGTAGATAAAGGTGTTAGTTAGATCCAGTGACAGGACCCAAAGAGTGTGAGTTCAATACCCGGTTAAGGCGGTGGACAACTTGGAGAGGGGAATTAACAGGAGATAACTGACATCCATTAAACGTGGCACGTGGAACTAGAACAGTCTACCCCAGTGAGCGAAATAAAGGGTTCAGTTCGACATTCCAACCACCTGAAGAAGGCCGGAGCGTACAACGACCGAAACGTTGTAATAAATATGGAGACAAAGACGAGAACAATATGTAACAATATTTAACATGGCGTACGGACGAAAAGGGTTAAAACAAAATTAAATTTTTGTCAGAAAAAGAAGAAAGAAAGAACTGTAAATATTTTTTTTATTCTGATATAAACATCATATCATGACTTATTCGGACGTCGTCCATTTTATTTTTCAATTTTTTATTCACGTGTTCAATTCCTTGGTTTAGCGTGGTTAAGATACCCCAGTGGAAATTCGGCTTGACCCTCTTAAGATCAAAATCACAACGTGGGTAAGAGAGGTCACAGTTGAAGAGGTCAACTTTGAGACCAGTTGTTGTGTCAAACGCCTTGAACGACAGACGAGTGGGCTGACGGCTTGTTCTCTGATACCGGGATCGATCCTGACCAAGCGAGCAGACCGAGATTGACTCTGAGTACTGCCTGGTGACCGAAGCATACTGGACCCGGAACGCCGTCTTATAATCAGTCGCCGTGGGTATGCAACAGCTCCTGAATACGTCATAATTGGTGTTGTGACCAGGCCGTAGCCCTGAACACCGTCATAAATAGTCCGAACAATGTAAGTAGTGTACATAATACCTCATCTCAGAAAGATAGATAGATAGATAGATAGATAATGATAATAATAATAATAATAATAATAATAATAATAATAATAATAATAATAATGGTAGAGTCATAGATAATTTTTGGATGTGTACATGAATAACGTTTTGATAAATCTGCCATTCGTCCATCCTTCCGTGCATTTAATATTACTGCCACATCTAGTCTGGCACTTCTGCGATGTTTCTATAGATTCTTGACAAAATCCAAAGAAGAATCTGCAATGTTACTGGTTTTGACCTTGCATCTTGGTTTTAGTCACTTTCCTACCACCGTAACGTTGCTTCCCTGTGCCTCGACTTCATGAATTTAAGCGCAGTACTGGATTGGCAGCTAGGTCTCATCATTTTACCGTTGAAATAGGCAGATATGACAGTAAGTCCTATTCTGATAGTTTATTGTCTCGGCCTTCTCGACTGTGGAGCTTTCTCCCAGCTTCCTGCTTTCCTGTCAACTATGATCTTAAAAATGATATGAACAGACTGACACACATATATATATATGAATAGACTAGCATAGATAGATAGATAGATCGATAGATAGATAGATAGATAGAGAGAGAGAGAGAGAGATGAAAAGCTTCTCGCAGTTCGCAGCCCTTTCGAAAACATCTGATGTTTGGCTATCCTACTTAGCACGATAAATACAATTAAACAGAGATAGATAGATAGATAGATAGATAGGGCAGACTTTAATAGATAGATAGATAGATAGATAGATAGATAGATAGATAGATAGATAGATAGGAGCAGCGTTAGACAGTTAGAGACAGACTTAGATAGATAGATAGATAGATAGATAGATAGATAGATAGATAGATAGATCTCCCATGCAAATTCACTTTCAAGTCTGGACCTGAGAATATCGGCGACTTAGCCATTTTAAGGCGGCTTTGATTTAGGTGAAAGAAAGAAATGTAGACGTATTTAACTGTTGCAATCTCTTTAGTAACCTAACATGGCGTCAGGGCATCAGTTACATGAACTTAGGCCATAAATTTGTTTGCTGCCGATGACCTTTTATTAGGGGAGTTGTGTTTTGAATGTAAAATTCCTTTTCTTTGAGTGTTCATTGTTAAGAAAAAATATTTATGCTAACAATGTTTTTTGATTGCATTTGAAATATGAAACCATGTAAAAATAAAGCAAACTTACTTTTTCTATTCATTTGATTCTATGACGGCTTTTTGCAGCCTTTACGCATTGTGGTTCTCTAAAAATTGTAACGTTATTGCTTGTAATTACGATGAAAAACGCTATTCCGAAAATTCAAAATGATAAACTTAGTTTTAACGGTCACAAACCTGTATAAAGACATACATTTTCTCATGGTTCCAGTACCAATTTTGAGGAATAGTTGGGCTGTGAATAGCCTAACAAACTCTCCACAATTATATAATGTAAATAATGTATATTTGGGCAGCAACCTTCCTTTCAAACACATTTCATTGAATATGACATCATCATGAAAACTGTTTCGATTTGAGGTCATGAATTAACGTCTCTTCTTCAATGACATTGTATACTGCTTCGACAATATTTTGCCAGCCTTCTCTGTCCTCTGCGAGTTTGTGAATTCGTTGCAGATCCTCCTTGATTGTAAACTTCTCCAAAGGAAAATGGGATCTTTCTGCCTAGCTCTTTGAATGTCTCGGTTCAGCGTTGGGACTATAGTGGTTCTTGGATGACCTCTAAACTTTTTGAAGTTAGTCTTTTCAAAGTTAAATTCTATGGCTTTGTTAGCTGGGTATTCTGGATCCATTCGCAAAATGTGTCCAAGAAGTTTCCATCTTGCTTTCAAAATGAACAATTCCTTTTTTTTGAGACTTCATTGTTAAGAAAAATATTTATGCTAACAAATATGACAAACAAGGAAAATTTGACTCATTTTTTATTTATTTTTTAAAATATCCTTACATTTTTTTTTTCGTTTGGTGGGAGTAAGGGAGAGTAATAATTGTCTGCATTGTCCATTGTCCCCAGCGCATTCAGTTAATACTTTAGCCATTTTTAAGGTGTGAGTGTGGGCGGCGGTTACACTTCCTTATTCCCACCAAACGAAAAAAAATGTAAGGATATTGGAAAAACTAAATAAAAAATTATTCAAAGTTTCATTGTATCTCATCTTCGACAAAATAAATGTATAAAAATTATATAATGCGTGTATATACCAGCCGTTGTCCTGAAGAAATGTGCGCCTGAACTGGCCCCACCCCTCTCCAAATTATATAACTACTGCCTCAGTGACTCTTGCTTTCCGCGCCCTTGCATGGATTATTGCTGCCATATATGGTCTGGTGCCCCTTCTGTTTAACTCAAGGTTCTTGATAAGATCCAGAGACGGATATACAACGTAATTGGCCCTGATCTGGCATCTCGTCTACAGTCGCTCTCTCACAGACCTACCGTCGCCTCCCTCTCTCTTATTTACAAATACTTTCATGGTAACTGTTCTGATGAGATGCTTTCGCTGGTTCCCAGACTTCATGAATTTAAGCGTTCAACTAGGCTGACATCCCGCTCACACCCTAATATATATATATATATATATATATATATATATATATATATATATATATATATATATATATATATATTCGTGCGTGTGTGTGTGTTTCATAGTCTTTTCGAATCTGTTTATTTATCTGCCTTAGCCTGTTCCCTTCTATCCATCCACGTATGCACAAATTTACTAATTACTGCTGCTAGAAAGATTAACCCAATCCTCCGAAGACATTGCTCGCGCATTTGTACGAAGCAAACTGACTTCTGTAAAAGGGAGTCTCGTAGCTTAACAGACAAACTCCGACCTCAAACCCATTTAGGGAGGCGAAACACAAATCCATGACATATACCGGTGCCTGTAGCCAGCAAGCAACTCTAGGTCAGGTGAGAACGCTTGACAGGTGCAAAAAAAAAGAAGAAGAAGACAGCCGATAAAATATCGTCAAGTTGTAACTGCTGTATTGGCATATGTGACCCGTCACGGAGGGAGAAGACAGCAGGGCGTCTTTCTCGAATTTTACGTTCAGCAAATAAGATTACCATCCGAATATATAGTGTGGATTGCGCCTAACCAGTATCCGGAAGTTTAAATATTCACCTAATTGCTTAGATAGGTAAGAAGAGACTGGGATACAAAGAAACAACTAAAGAAAGTAATATATATATATATATATATATATATATATATATATTAAGACATTTTTATGTTTATACATTCTTTTTATAGATACAAATATTTAAGTTAATGCTCTGTTTATAATAAACAGTATTAAACAACATTTACCGGCCTGAATGTCCGAGAAATTTTCATAGAAAATATTCGTCCTCCGACATGAATCGAACCTGTATAGTAAACGGAACCGTCATATAGCCTGATGTGCCTTAACCGATTGGGCCACAGAGGAGCGTTCGGTTAGCAAGGTTGATTTTGCTGTCTTTAAACTACAATCTTCCATGGTTCTGTCACGTACATTTATTTCTGCTCATGGCGTATCCAAATGTAAACAAATGACGTCACACATTATGAAATGGACAAAGTCCGACAATTATTTTCAGAGATTTTTATGTTTATACATTCTTTTTATAGATACAAATATTTAAATAAATGCTCTGTTTATAATAAACAGTATTAAACAACATTTACCGGGCCACAGAGGAGCGTTCGGTTAGCAATCGGTTAAAGGCACGTCAGGCTATATGATCGTCCCGTATAGGATACAGGTTTGATTCCTGTCGGAGGACGAATATTTTCTATGAAAATTTCTTGGACATTCAGGCTGGTAAATGTTGTTTAATACTGTTGATAATAATCAGAGCATTTACTTAAATATTTGTATCTATAAAAAGAATGTATAAACATAAAAACGTCTTAAAATAATTGTCGAACTTTGTCCATTTCATAATATATATATATATATATATATATATATATATATATATATATATATATATATATATACTGGATTCAGTTTTCCATGTTCATGACGTTACATCGCCCCCGTGTGTGATATATGTATATACTGCGTGTCACATTATTGACTACATCAGGTTTTCTCGGTAAATAAAATAAACACTTATTGGTATCTGAAGCTCAAATAATCAACAGATGAATAACTTTTAAAACTAGTTTTACAACATGGCGCATAAATTTAACATTAATATTGTTTATAATTGCATTGTCGCTACAATGATACTGTTTTAACTTTTTTTCATTAAAACATTTGTTTTGTAAACTTCGCACAACTTCTCTCGTTAGAATTTTGAAGTACAATATATATATATATATATATATATATATATATATATATATATATATTCCTGGCATTTCAGCAGCTTGGTTAATAATGTGAAGCTTGGGAAATTCGGTAAAATGCATAAAATCATTTCCACATAAAAAATTATACATTTATATATATATATATATATATATATATATATATATATATATATATATATATATATATATAGACCTCATACGTATCATGTGAACTAAACTGCACATTAGCGCAAATTATTTCCGTAAATCCTTTCTTTTCTTTTTTTTTATCGTAAACATTTAGGAAAAATTAAAGGCGGTTAATAATGTAATATATATATATATATATATATATATATATATATATATATATATATATATAGAGAGAGAGAGAGAGAGAGAGAGAGAGAGAGATTATATACAATTATAACCAGGTATATTAGTGTTTGAGCCTTTTGTATTATATTCTTACTCTGACATTGAGTTCTTGCATATCCTCTTGGGGATATATATATATATATATATATATATATATATATATATATATATATATATATATATATATATATTGACCACTAATATTATCTATCTATCTATCTATATATATATATATATATATATATATATATATATATATATACACGCACTTTATACTTTAAAAGTTATTTTTATTGTATACTCGTATTTGAGTAGATGCTGCGTTCATTTTTTAGACGATTTCGTTTGCAGGTCTGGACAGTAGAGAAATCTTATCAGAGAAAAAAATGGGCTCCCCAGCAGTGTGTGTGTCTGTCTGTGTGTGTGAGAGAGAGAGAGAGAGAGAGAGTACATGGTTTAAAGGTCGTTTGAGGATGCAACTGACAGTCACAAACCAGTTCTGATTTTTATGTGCACAGTGTCTGGATCACATTTTGTTTTCGACATTGGACACACATCGGTATTGGACACACTGAGAACCCTGCTTTATCACGATGCTCTTCATAGCCGAGATGGTTAAAGCACGTCAGTTCTAATGATGGTTTCTCCTGTAAAGGAGGACACAGGTTCCAATTCTGCCGGTGGGCCCAATTTTTCCTCTGATAAGATTTCTCTAATGTTCAGACCAGCAAACTGATCAGGGGGGTTTTAGAAACATAGACCCACCTCTTAATTACTGGTGTTCCCAGCTCCACCCTGACGGAGTGGTAGCACCTGTTAGAGTCCCAGCTATGGGTAAATAGTTGACCCCCTACCCCAAAGTGGGGTCAAAACACTATGAAAGTGTGAAAATAGGTTTTAATAACAGCAACACGTTTTTGTTAAAGCTTATTACCAGCAATTAATTTTTTAAAAAATAAAATTTTACCTGCAATACATTTTTGGACAAAAAATGTTACCAGCAATAAAAATCTTGTTGGCATTAAATAAACCATTGAGTTTGATATACCGTAAACCAAACCAAACCAAACCAAATGAAAGCCATTTAGATTTTTTGTGCATCTTCTGTACTGTTGAGAATTTTGCATTGAGTTATAAATTTTTGCTAATAAACGTAACTCCGAATTTAAAAAATTAAAAGCAAATATAAATATACGAAAGAAAAAATATACAAAATTAATAAATTAATGAAATATTAAATAAATAAATAGGTCATTACTATAAATTATCCCAAGCAATAGCCATAAACAAAAGAACAGTGAAGCACTATCTCCTTCCTTTCTCTGCTTCCAGAAGCCTATATACAAAGCCCGCTAAAGGAGTAATGTCAATGACACTCACAATACAGTTTTGATTCCTATGTACATATGTCTATATCTATAAACGCTCCATCTCTGACGCCGAGCACTCTTCCACTATAAATATAGCAAATCTTAATATATATATATATATATATATATATATATACAATTTATTATATATATTATTTATATATTATATATGCGCGGTATTTATTGGAAAGCGCTCAATATCAGTGATATAGCTAACATATTTAGTTGTATTGATGTGAGACGATCGCAGATAGCGTGAAACCAAGGGTCACAAACACACATCAATCCAACTACACACACACACACACACACACACACACACACACACACATATATATATATATATATATATATATATATATATATATATATATAATAAAGTGTTATATTGGAACATGGCAAGTTACCGCGACAAAAATGCATATTTGTTTTAACGTCCAAAAGACGTCTCGTCAGGCGGTGAACAATGGTGGTAATAAATGATTTTATTTTAAAATACGATTTATGAAACATCACTTCATTTTACATTTTTGAAAATTTTACATAGAAGGCAAAGAAACAAATATAGAAAAAATTCAATCATTCCATAAAAGGAAAAGAAAGACAAAAGCAAATTAAAATAAAAAAGGGAAATAAAATAAGAATAAAAGAAAAAGAAAGAAAAAAAAACGGAAAGGCATACGAAATCATAAGAAATCAATATATATATATATATATATATATATATATATATATATGTGTGTGTGTGTGTGTGTGTATAAGCGATTCACCCCAAGCAAGTAGCCAGTAGCACGCAAGGGGTTACAGAGAGTTGGAGCAAGAGCAAATAGGAGTGATAGAGAAAAGGATGAAGAGAAGGATAGGGGATAGATCAAGGTATCTGGAGACGTTGATGGACATTACATTTGAATAGTTGGAGATTATAGCTATCAGGGAATCAAGAAAAGGGGAGGGAGTTTCACAGGCGAAAAGTGCGGGACATGAAGCTATCGGAGTAGAAGAGACAGCTACATTTAACAGTTTCGACAGTAAAAGGGTAAGAGCGAGATGCCAGCCTAGTTGAACGCTTAAATTCATGAAGTCTGGGAACTAGCGAAAGTAAGAGATTATAGTAAAACCATTTCCAAATAGCTACACAGAGTTTTTATGTTTCAAAACTATGACGGCACTTCCTCAGGCGATGGTAGGTAACTCCATTTTAATCCATTTGTTTTTTCTCTCGTTTGGATATAAATATATATATATATATATATATATATATATATATATATATATATATATAGAGAGAGAGAGAGAGAGAGAGAGAGAGAGAGAGTGAGTGAGAGAGAGAGAGAGAAGTGAACACTGAACTCAACACTCAGAGGCGACTGTCTGTTTCTATGTCCACTTTTATATTTACATGCGCTCCCTGATATTGAACACTTTAACCCATAAATACAGCATACCTTAAAACTATATCATATATATATATATATATATATATATATGTGTGTGTATATATATATATATATATTAGGTTGGTGCAAAAATATTGTCGTTTTTTGACGTTAAAAAATATGTCAAAAAACGACAATATTTTTTCACTAACCTAATACATATACTCATACTTTGAATATTACTGCCACATCCGGTCTGGTGTTTCTATGTATTTAGAGATTCTTGATAAAATCCAAAGAAGAATCTTCAATGTTATTGGTCTTGACCTGGGATCACTGGCATGAACATTTTTCAAATTTCCACCATCTTGGACAGGCTTTAGTCGACAAACTTTGACACCCTGCCGATTTTGAGTCGATGTTGTTTACCTGTCGCCGTTTGTAGAAAGAGAAAAATGACGTGGGTGGAACAAGTGCCTAAAAATATCGACTAGAAACACAGAAGAGAAAAATGCTTTACCACTAAACGGGCGGCTGAACAGGGCCTCGTTTTCTTGCTAAACAAAAGTGGACTGCACTCCTTTTTAACTATCGACCTAGAAATATTCTATGCAAGCGTTTGCAGCTTAATGACATAAAAGTCGTAGATTCATTTTCATTGTCACACAAGTCCCGTGGTCAACACTTGTAATCGATAAACCAGGACATATTAAATCCCAACAATAATAATACTCGTGTATCATGCGAGATTTGAAGACCTAATCTTGAAGCTAATTTTAAGAAGGTTGCATCATACACAAGATATAAAATTAACGTATGTACTGCTGGCCTTGACGTTAACCAAACTATATATCCATTTACTATAGTCAAATTAGCTTCAAAAATAGGTTTTCAAGGCTCGCATGATACGCGAATATATATATATATATATATATATATATATATATATATATATATATATATATATATATATATAGGGAAGAGGTTATAGTTGTTCCAACAAGGGAAAAGTGTATATTTTAAACAGAAGATAAACTGCAAACATTATGGGTTGAAATATGGATTTTTTATTTTAAAATATATATTATACTCTATTTTCCATAATTCTGCTGCACGTGTAGCAGTATTATGAAAAACAGAGTGTAATATATATTTTTAAATAAAAAAAAACACATTTCAACTAAATACGTTTGCGGTTTATCTTCTTTTATATATATATATATATATATATATATATTAAGAAATGGACAAAGTCCGACAAAAAAAATGTCTTTAATATATATATATATATGCAAATAGTTTCAAATTTGTAAATGAACCCGGAGAAACTTATAAATAATTCAGAGAATATTCTGTCTCTGTCTGTCTGTCTGTCTGTCTCTCTTTCTTTCTTTCTCACTTTGTACGTGTACGTGTACGTGTACGTGTACACACACACACACACACAATCTTATAAATATAAGAAATTATACTCGTCGGGAAAACCTTGGGTGCATTGATATGTAAATAAACAGACCAATGCCCAAGGGAAAAAAAGGTATAAAAAAAGAAAGAACAAAGAACATGTACGTCAGCCGAAGACAATCGTCTAGCATCCAACTTCAGAGTCCCCCCCCCAAAAAAAAACCCCGATACGAGTAAGTAAAATAACTAAATAAAGTGCTCAATAAGCCAGCCTTTCCTGACGATGCGGGTAGGTGAAACCTTGGTAGGTTTGTCTTGCTCTTTAGGTATATATATATATATATATATATATATATATATATATATATATATATATAATCATTTCAGCCCAAGCAAGGTAATAAAGCCACTAAAGCATAACAGTGTGAAAGAGTTCGCGAAAAAAGTACTATTAAGGAGAGAGGACAATAAAGGAACAGGAATTAAGAAGACAGTAGATAATGATTGACATTGCATTTAAATTTTTGAAGATCTAATTTGACTGAGAAGCAAGAAGAGTTCCACAAGCGAGAAGTGCGATAGAAGAAACTGCTAGCGTAGAACCTACGGAGACATCTAGCCAATTGAATTGTAGATTTGTTATTCCAAATGTTGTCTCATCCGTTAACAAGACTGAAGAGACAGACAACGGATCAACAGTTTGTGCAATTAAGTTATTGGCAAAAGTATTTCAGTGGTGAATGATCAAAGGGCGAAAAAAACCTGCACACGTTGCAAATTATACGGATAATGCTCTTGAAATACCCTCCATACGGCATCCATGAGATGTACGACATGCTAGGGCCACTTGACGTGTGTTGATACCTGGATTGTCTCTGACAGCCTGTAGAATGTGTTGTTCGTGGTTAGGCGTACGAGCGAATGTCTTCTTCCTCGATCCATCGTTTGTGGTGCCACGGATCCTGTCTCAATAACGCGACGATAGACAGCAACAAACGTTGGATGACTCGGCTGCCTTCGATCTGGAAATCTAATGCAGCCATGCAGCCTGGCGTCCATTACCATTCGCGAAACCGTATGTAAAAATCATATCTGCCTGTTTCTCAGTTAACTCACTGCTACACACGTTAAACGTTGAAGACAGACTAGCGACAAATGTACACGAATGACAAATGTAACCTAGTCTAAATGGCTACACAGCGCCATCTAACTTTCTTTAAACTTCATAACTCAAAAACGTAAGATATGGGGACATATGGACTTTTGTCCTTGTTTTGATGTCAGGAACCTGCCCCATAAGTTTGTAAAAGTATTTTTGAATATATATTTGGGCAGCAACTTTTCTTTCAAATATCTTTCATTAAATATGGCCAACAGGGAAGATTTAATTATTTTTTTAAATTTACATGTGAATCTTATGATTAATTTTTAATGCGACTCTATGGTTTTATACGTAGCCTTTTCTCACTTGATTTCAACCTACTAGTTTGACGCCATCTTATTATGGTTGCTTTTTAGATGAAGTACAGGGTGTCCCCAAAGATTTGACATCATTTTAAAAGCAATTATCTTGAAAACTACTGAGTCTAGCTCAATGGAATTGAAGAGTTTAGGTGTTTATTATGGGACCGATTTTATAAGTGTTCACTATGTGCTCCACCTGTGACACGACACATGTCAAGTCGGTAGTTAAGCTCTTGCCAAACACGTTGTAGCATGTCTACGGCAACATTATCCAGTGCGGAAGTGATTCTCTGTATGAGTTTATCAATGCTAGCAGGAAGAGTGGTGGGGTGGGGGCATAGATCAGTCCTTTCACATATCCCCATAAAAAAAAGTCACACGGGGAGAGGTCCGGTGACCATGGGGGTCATTTCATCAGAAAACTGTCTTCATCTCCACCACGCCCGATCCATCTTTCTGGCAGATTCTCATTGAGATAACAAAAATAAAAGATTAAATATAAAATCTGTTTCTATAAATTCTGTGAAAATTTAAGGTTATTTCAATAAGAATTGCCAAAATTATTGTCCCGCGACATGGTGCCAAATTTTTGGGACACTCTGTTTTTACTATTAATATTTTATTATTATTATTTTTGAATCCCATGTACTATATGCTTTAGACGTATGCAAATAAACTGACCGAAATGTGCTTGGAGTACAGAGTGGCTTAAAGGTTTTCAGTACAGAAAGTAAAATAATCAGTGTTCGAATTCTGGTTGAGGTTGTTTTATGCTCACTTCACACTGACGTCGTTTGGAAAGACATGAACACAATTCTATCCGTTTAGATGTCGTGAAAAAACTAAGCAAAGTACTCTAGAAAAGTGTACGAAACTGTCACGTGATATCTGTTCTCCTATATGGCAGTGAATGCTGGACAATCTCCTCAAAGATGAAGAAGAAACGGATCAGCAGAAATGAGGTTCTACAGAAGGATGCTGAGGATAGAATGGACTGAACATCTAGGCAAAGTCGAAGTTTTAGAGAAAATGGAAACAAAAAGGAAACTTATACTTAACATCAGGAAGAGATAGCTGAGGCTTCTGGGATATATAATGAGGAAAGAGGGCTTGGAAAATCTGATACCCACAGGACAGATTGAGGGCAAGAGGAAAACAACGCACAATATACTTAGCTTGAGTAAATGGATGGCGGAACAGGTTTTAGGAGAAATAACAGAAAGACAAAGTTTATTAAATGCTACAAGGGACAGGAAGTTGTGGAGAGTCATGATAGCCTGCGTCCTGAAGGGAAACAGCAGATAAAGAAGAAAACAAATCGTTAACGGTATTGACTTCTAATTCTGGCCTTGTGTAAAAGGAATTCGCCCATCTCTGTTCCTAGCTCATTATCTTTACTGTCAGATATGATAACCGTTGACTCAAAAGGGTACAAGACAAAGCACGTACCCTTTATGCTTAGCAGTCAGTTCAGTCTGGTACTTGTAAAATGTGTATATTCGAACAATGCAAGACCCAGTTTTTATTTTTGAGCAAAACTAGAAGCCGTTTCTCTTATCTTCAGTTTTGTACATGAAACACCTCAATAAGTATTAAAAATGTTCTTGCGATGAAACTCATAAAACTTGCGATACCCACGAATGGCATCTTTGATTTAAATGCCCCATTTACGTAATGGTCACTGGATTCACTTCCAAGTGTGGTGGTCAAACGCTCTGCCTCCAGACGGGGCTCTGTCGAAGGGCAGAGGCTCTGTCGAAGGGAAGAGTCTCGTCTGGGTAGACAGCTACCCGACCCCATATATACGGAGTCTACGGGGAATTTTTGATCGAGCCTACGGGCTCGGATACCTAACATTAAATTCGGTCTTGTGCCACATCTAACCGCGTGGGGCGGTTGGTGAATATATTTACGTAATGGTCCGAGCTTGTTTTTGTTTTGTTTTTAATCAAAATCTGGCATGGGAGGCGTAACGATTATCAAAGACAATAGAAACAGTTTTCACTTGAATATCTTTTCTCTTTGGTTTGATGGAGGGATTGAGTTAGGTTTTTTTTTTACCGCTTATCGACCTTTTGCAGGTTATTTAAAGTCAGGAAATATTTTTAGAATGTAAGAATAATAAAATGATCAGTGATTAACCCATAGCTGGGAGGAGATTAGGAGAATTCATACCGCTACCGTATTTGCGCCTAAGTGGATACAACGAACCCAACTGGAATTGAAACTTGGCTCACCGATTTCAAATTTCGAGCCGTTATCCAACCGTACACCCAAGGTAACGGCATCTGGTATTCTCAAGCGATCATCTATCTAGATTCTGGCCAGTCTCGACGTTGCTTAGCTTCGGTGATCGTAAGAGAACCGATGTTTCAACGTGATATGACCGTAAGACCTAATTCCTTTGGGAAAGGCATGAATCCACTTTTCCCTGCTGTCTTTGCCATCGTTGGGTGTCGTAACAAAATATATTGTCTCTGGCATGCTAGAATGGTTGGTAGACAAACGAGTGAGTGAATGAGCACTTAGGAAAACTTTTCTTTTTATGTACCGCCTCCCTTCAGGACGTAGACGATCATGGCTCTCCACTTCTCCCCATCCCTTGTAGCTCTCAATAAGTTTCGTTCCTCTGCTACCTTCCCCAGACCATGTTCTGTTATCCACTTGTTTAAGCCCACCAGGGATGTCATGCGTTGCTTTCCCTTGTCTCTCTTTCTCTCTGTTCGACCTGTGAGTATCAGATTCTCCAGGTCCCTCTTTCTCATTATGTGTTCCAGAAACTTCAGCTGCCTCTTCCTTATGTTAAGTATAAGCTTCTTCCTTGTTTGCATCCACTCCTAAACTTCATCGTTGCTCACACGCTCGTTCATCCCTAGCATCCTTCTGTAGAAACATACCTCTGTTGACTCGAGTCTACTACCCATAACGAACAAGAAAAATTTATCCATCCTGATTTTGAAACTGTTGCGTTTTTTCAAAATCTGTGTTCTTAGCTGGCTACAGATGTGGTTTCTGAGTTTGAAAGTGCTTGCATGCCTGTGTGGGGATGGTGTGTTTTCCACTACACAACCCCTTTCCCCGCAGACGAAACGTTGCTAGTCTATCGCTCTTCTATCGCTACTTTCAAGGCGGTTGTTCGGGAGAACGATCCTTGGTTCCACCAGTCTAGAACCTTTACTGCTAGGACCCGCTAGTCTCCATACACTGAGTCGACTCAACATCATTTTCTTCATATTCCCTAGGTGAAGAAAAAAGTACGCCCGTCCTGGGTATGACGATAAACTACATCCGACAGCAAGGTCTCTGATCAGGAGGTTTTGAGGAGCGTGTAACCACCTCTTAATTTCTGGTGTTCTGAGGTCCACTCTGAGCCGAGGTGGTAGCACCTGTCAGGGTCCCAGCTATGAGCTAATAGTTACCCCCCCCCCAAAAAAAAAATGTATGAAAGTATAAAAATAGGTTTTAATACCAGCAATACATTTTGGAAAAATTATTAACAACAGTACTTTTTTTGAAAAAAATTATTGCTAACAATACATTTTTGAAAAAAATATTACTAGCAATAAAAATCTTGTCGGCATTAAATAACCTATTGAAGTTGATATGCCGAAAAACAAAACAAACCAAACCAAACCGAAAATACGCTCAAACAGGTTCTTTCCCTGAACTTTTGCATTGTGAAACAAACTCCCGACAGGAGGCTTCCCTCATCACTATAATCTTAAACTTTTCAAGTCTATGGTTAAGCGCTGTCTATCGTAAATATGCTTATAATATGTGCCTTTTGCTCTCTTCATCTACGCTCTTACAAGAACCTCATTTAATACCCCTTCAACAAGAGACTTTGCAAATCATATTTGACATGTTCGCAGTGCCCCTGTAAACTTCAAAAACCGCCCTTTTTAGACGTGTGCGTCACATTTTTAAGATTCTTGATTTTCCACCCTACAACTCCTTTCCTACAGACGAAACGTTGCTAGCCTCTCGCTACTTTCAAGGCAGATGTTCCGGAAAATTACATTCCCTTTTTCCCCCAGTTCAGACCTTCACATCTAAGACCCGCCAGGCCACGTACACAGAGTCGACTCATCCGCATTCCCTTCATTGGTAAGAAGGAAATTTCGCAACGTTTTTCTGTTGCATCGAGGAGCGAACTCCCAAGAGGATGCTTCCCCGATCATTGCAATCTTGAACTCCTTAAGTCTAAGGTTAATCGTTATCTATCGTACATATCCCCATAATATGTGCCTTACAACAACCTTATTTAGTAACCCTCTACCTTGAGTGGCTCTTGGGCCTTGTATTTAGTGAGCAATAGTAAAAAAAAACAAGTAGAAACGTTTGATTGGGATATTTTGAATCCGTTGGCTATTGTCTTTCTCCATCACGTAACTGATTATTCTCAATCTAATTTCTTTTTTTGATGATTAAACAATGCAGTTGCAATATTGCTCAAATATTGGGCCCTATTTTTTGACAACCCATGTAAACTAATTCTATAATCATGGGAAGGAAAGAGATAACTTTGATATCATTATATTGACACGGCCAACGGGACTGGCGTTGTTTCCGTAACTACATGAAAACAAGATCTCACTTAGGAAGCTGGGTGTGAAGCTGCACCAACGGCGATATTTGCTGACATCCTAACCATCGAACAGACACGACAAGAACCTCTGGCCCACGTGTGTTGCCGTCACGTTTCATTTTTTTTCTTTTTTATAACAGGACGTGTATTGAAAGAGAGAGTGCGTATATGATTCCCAACGTGGTGTGCATGCCCCGCCGATGGGGTATGGCAATATTTTGTGGGGTATGAAGAATGAGTTATTAACAGTGAATTGCTTTCTAGTGAGTCTGAATGATGTTAATGCGTGTTAATACATACCATGCATATACAGTATGCATACATAAAAAGTATTTTGTGTGTATGTACGTACAAGTGTAATTGGCATACAGGGTATTTCCTGTCTCCCCACACTCGCGTGTCTCAGTAAAGAAAGGAGAGGGCGTGATGCATGTTGCTGGAAGAGCCAATGTTTTCTTGGCTAATCAGCGCGTAAGAAGAGGGCGTGATATATGTCGTTGGAAGAGCTCATGTTTTGTCAGACAATCAGCGCGTAAGAAGAGGGCGTGATGCATGTCGCTGGAAGAGCCCTTATTTTGTTGGCCAATCAGCGCGTGAGAGCATTAAGTTTGCTTCCTTGTGAATTGTGCAGTAAAATTTCGAATATGTAAGAATTAATTAAGAACTGGACAAGCAACTTTATAGCCCAATGATTCCCAACGTGGGGCATGGAAATATTTTGGTGGGGCATGCGTAGTATGTGCACCCTTCGGCTCACTATACCAACAGAATAAGGGAGCAATTTGAGAATGAATTATTAACATTGAACTGTTTTCTAGTGAGTCTGAGTGAGTGTGTTAATGTGTGTTAAGTGCGTAAACGAGTAAACTTTATTCGTTTTCAATTCCAACGGGCCTGCTTAACGGTGATGTATTGTGCATCCATAAGTCTTCAACAACTTTGCCAATCATATTTGATACGCATACTTATGTAAACGCCATCAATCTGCGCTGGAGCTGCGGAATCCTTACTTTACTCAACAAAAAACCGTTTGTACAGCCTTTATGGCTCCCAAGAGGATGCTTCTCCAATCACTACAATCTTAACCTATATGTCCTCATTATATGAACCTTTTGCTCACTCCATGTACGCCCTTACAAGAATCTCATTCAGCAACCCTCTACCATGAAGGGCTCTTGGGCATTGTATTGAAAAAAAAGTTCAAGGAGAGAGAGAGAAAATCAGATTCTTTCTTGCTCAAGGTTAGTCTTTTACTTATAAAGTACTCTTCGATACGGAATGGTTTAACCCAGGGGTTGACAACCTTTTGTTATGTGCCGACTTAGGGTTTTAAAATCATTCAGTGTGCCAACAACATACGTATTTTTATACAAGTCAAGGTCAATATACCTGTTCTACAATAGATTTTATATAGTAATATACAGTATATGTATTTTAGTATATATTAAAATTGAAACAGCTAAATATCTTCTTTGTGTTGTAGTAGTTATTGGTTTGGACTTCGTGATGTCATTTGTGGCTGCGTGCCATTAGAAATTACTTTGCGTGCCATATGTGGCACGCGTGCCATAGTTTGCCGTCCCCTGGTTTAACCGACTTTCACTCGCTCCACCCACTAGCTATGCTAATTCGGCCACTGACCGGAGAGAAATATAACCTATGTTTTAAGCTACACTTAATCATAGTAGTTAAATAAAGCAAAGGCATAATAAGAAAGGCTTTTTGGCCTTCATTATCTATCAAATAAGCAATGGTAGACGAAATGGAGACGTCGTCCCACAACTCTTCAACTCGATACAAACTCCGCCCATCCCCTGTCCCCAACTTAGAGAAACCGTCAGTAAGGATCATGTCCCCAGGTGCACCCACCCTACACACATACACCCAAGTCAAAACGTTTTGCTTGCTTGACACTTTGTGCTTAACAAACATGAAACAAAATGACACCTATGATGATAGCCATGATTTTAAAGAACAAGACACCACAAGTTGTAATAAAGTGCAGATACCCTCAGAATATTGTCCGAACTTAGTTTAATATGATAAAAGTCCAAAAAGAATAACAAGATTGTGTTGCGACAAATTTCCAAATCGTGTGATGACTACTTCAAAATGACTTTACAATCGAAAAGCATTTTTTTTAAATCTGAACATTAACCGATGTTCGTTTTGCGTATCGTGCGAGACAATCTTTCTCGACAGAATTTAACTAGTCATCGAATATTGTCACCACATCTTGTCTGGTGCTTCTGCTGTATATTTCAGGATTGTTGATAAAATCCAAAGAAGAATCTGCAATGTTATTGGTCCTGACCTGTCATCTCGTCTTCAGTGACTTTCCCGCCAATATAACAGCTTCCCTGTGCCTTTTCTATAAATACTTTCATGGTAATTGTTCTGATGAGCTTTCCTCTATGGCACTTAGACTTTATGAATTTCAGCGCAGTGCTAGATTAACGACAAGGTCTCATCATTTTACAGTTGAAATGACAAGATGTAACTGTAAGTTCTATGCTAACAGTTCCTTCTCTGGCACTTCTCGCTAATAGAACTCTCTTCCGGCTTGCTTTCCTATCGACTTTGATCTTCAATAATATAAATGCAATGTCAATCGTTACTTTCTGTCTTCATAATTCCTGCTCTTTTATTGTTCTTTCTTCTTAATAATATTTTTCTTTTTCTCATATTCTCTAACATTCAGTAACCCCCCCTTGCGTCTTAGTGACTTTATTGCCTTG
Organism: Acanthosepion lycidas; assembly: GCA_963932145.1. Lineage (NCBI taxonomy): Eukaryota > Metazoa > Mollusca > Cephalopoda > Sepiida > Sepiidae > Acanthosepion > Acanthosepion lycidas. The sequence continues at coordinate 21,485,963 of OZ010586.1, read as the reverse complement.
CTTAAGGTGAGATGTTAAAAAACGGTGTTAATAGTAAATATGTAAATATCTCACTTTTGTGATCGGTGTTGCGACATTATTTCGAGCCGGTATGGGCAACGTTTTCCGATCAGTGGCCCAAATGGGATATGACTCACCATAAGGCAAGGATGCACTACTGAGAGGATTCAAGGTGAGTTTTCTAGGGCGTTCCCAGAACCCAAAGATAGCCATCTTCTATGTTGGCATGCTAAGACGCTGAGGACCGTGTTTCGTCGCCTGGCTTCTGTGGAAGGTTTCAAATATGACACAATGCTTCATTGCTTAAACCCCACACATTTTTATACAATTCTCTGAAAGCAGTCAAAGATATCCTGAAAACCTGCCATCAATTTTGTTCCCTTTTTCAAAAAATTACTATTTTGAGCATCAAGAAATGGACATTTAAAAATGATATTTGTGCTTTTTCGGGCAGTAGAAAAGCATCAGGTGGCGACACATACGGTAGTCGAGAAGTTGTTTGCCAACCCTTGATCTAGACCTGGCATCGGCAAGCTTTTTCGTTCAATCGGCAGCATGAGATATGACTCATGATAAGGCGGGCCGTAAACAAATTCAAGGTAATCTTTCGTTGAACATACTTCGGCCATGTTCGCGAGAAAAGACAAGTGTAAGCCTGCCTTAGACTCAAGAAAAAGCTGTTTTGTATTTTTTCCTTGGAGTAAATATTTTTTCTATAATTAAAAAAAAATGAAGTCTTGGACATTGATGACAGTATGACTAACACACGCGGCTGCTTGTTTCTTATTTATTCAGTTGATTATAAAAAACCAGAGAAACAAATATTATGAAACTTTTCTGTTTATAAAGCAAAATATGTTTATACGTACGATCTTCCTTAGTAAAAATTATCAATGATTTAAAATGCTGAAAACGTTGCCTTCAACGAAAATTTACAAAAAAAATATATATAAAAAAAACATTGTACTTAATCATCTATATATATAAAACAGAGGATGTCTATATGTCTGTCTGTCTCACTTGAGATACATCCAACCGATTTTGACCAAACTTGGCACATACATTGTACAATGTAATTGATGGGTTCTTAGAGTAAAAAATCGATAATTTTTTCTTTTAAATCAATAATCGATAAAGCCGATCAAAATTGATAAATTCAGTTTTTTTAATCCGATTTCGTTCAAAATCGGTATGTAGGTTACTTACATCATGACGAGCTCAAAGATACCTCATTTTTATTCCTATGTCACTGCGTTTAGCGAAAAACCGTGGAAAATCAAAAATCGATTTCAACACAAATTTTAAACTAAAAACTCCCTCAATTTTCAAACAATATTATACAAACTTCACTCAATTGTAGCCAATAATAAGTTGATTGTTTAAAAATCATTTAACTTGATAATTGGGTCCACCCAGATAGTGAAAACCCGCGTAAATAGCGAAAAATGGCGATTTTTACTGGTTTCTTATTTTTCGTTGATCTTTCAACCAATTTTTCATCAAACTCAACAATTGCTTTATATATATATTCTCTTTTACATCCCTGGTTGCACACTGACAAATTGAAATCCCCAAAATAATTGTGGGCTGAAGTGGGTTTTCATGTTGCCTGTTTTACCCCTTCATGTCCTCGGCTAACTTCGACTGAATAAATACAGACTATTTCTGTTATATCAGTAACTGCATTAATTCAAAATGTTTTTTAATGAAAGTACTTTAAAGTAATTAAAGAAGATAGAGTGTTTCCATCTAAACATGATGCTGTTTTTGCTCCATTCTAATTGAATGCTTTTTCTGATCGATCAGCTGGGTATAGCTGCTAGTTGTTTATATATGTGGTTATGTATGAAAGAGTGTGTGAGTGAACAAGTGAGAACGAAAGGAAATAATTTAAAAAACGTTATTTTCCTCATGAAATGAAACGAACCACTCAGAAAAGTGTGGCTCGTGGTTCGCAGTTCCTACATAACTGATCTAAATATGACTAAAAGGATAAAGAGTTTAACTAATTACCGTTAGGCGCAAAGATCAAATAATAATAATCATAATTGACGTAATGTCATCAGTGACATCAGCAGTTTTTATTATTGCCATATCTGTCCATTCAGGTTGTAGCTGATCATGACTCTCCAGAGGTTAAATATCTGTTGCTAGTCATGACTAGGATACTGTAGTGGTTTTCCGTTGACATCTCTCTCTCTCTCTCTCTCTATATATATATATATATATATATATATATATATATATATATATATATATATATATAATAGGATAGGATAAAGAACAAGTAGGAAATAGATCTCAATCTAACATGTTTCATTTTATTAAAGCTTCGTCAGAGACCAAGACAGAAATTATAAAAAATGATAATAAAAAAAAAAGAGACGCAGATTAATGGTATGTTGTGTTTGGTTATTTCTTATTGGTTAGATATGTGTCACGTGTAATGAAGTAACAAATAATATTCAAATATGTGTGAGAATCATTCTGGATGCTAAAGTGTGTAAAAGTTGTTGAGACGCTGCAGGATGTTTTTAAAAAAATTGTTTTCGTTTGATTTTTCATTAAAGCATATCTCATGCGTATTTTGTATATATCTTCGTAATAAGCTTTAATGAAAGATCAAACTAAAACATTCTACCGCGTCTCACTAACTTTCACCAACCTTAGTATCCAGAATGATTCTCACACATATCTGAATATTATCTGTTACTCCATTACACGTGACACTATCTAACCAATAAGAAATAACCAAACGCAACATACCATTGTTCTCTTGGTTTTTTATCATTTATCATTTCTATCTTGATCTCTGACGAAGTTTTACTACAATTGATTACTGATTGAATGCAGTAATTGTGTCTCAAGTCTCAAAAAAGGAGGAGATGGGTCAAGGCTAGTCGGCATTATCTTATATTTAGCCAATCAGATTCACGATTCATTCATTCATTAGAATTTACTCATTTGTCATAAGAATCTATTGGTTATCATTCACTCCTACATACACCAATATAACCCACACACACAGGGCACCAACTAAAAAACTACTCCAAGACGTAAACATTTAAAAAAATATGTACAATTGTATATACAAAAATATATATAAAAAAATTCTATCAATGAAATGATATGGGGTGGTGATGATCCCGAAAACAAACTGAAAAAAAGAAAGATGTTAATAAGATGATAATAATTAGCAACCCCCTTAAAAATCAGAGTTGCCGCTTTAATAAAGTAAAACCTGTTAGATTGGGATTTGTTTCCTACTTGTTCTTTACCCTATCATTTTGTCAGATTCCTACCCATACTAGATCTATATTTGATCTTCTATTCATATATATATATATACATACATACATATATATATATATATATATATATATATATATATATATATATATATATATAAGTAAACCTAAAGAGCCAGACAAACCTACCTAGGTGAATTAGGTGAAACCTAGGTAGGTTTGTCTGGCTCTTTAGGTTTACTTAGTTTGCTCTACTTAGTGTATTGAGCACTTTGCTTACTTATTTTTACTTTACTCGTGCCGGGGTTTTTTTTCTTTGGACTCTGAACTTAGATTCTAGACGATTATTTCCGCCGGAAGTTCATTTTCTTAGTTTTTTCTTTTTTACCCTTTTTTCCCTTGGGTATTGGTTCGTTCATTTACAAGCTAAAACACCTAAGGTTTTGCCCGACGGGTATAGTTGCTTATATATATAAGATTATTAGTATTATATATATATATATATATATATATATATATATATATATATATATATATATATTACGTATACTTGGATGAATATCACCATCAGAATTTAGTGAGTAGCGGCGCTATATCGAGCCTAGAAAGTTTTTTTTCGTCACCGACGCCCGTTGGTCCAGTGGCATGACGCTTACGTTGTATCGTAACGGTCCGAGTTAGATTCTCAATAGTGAATGCGCACTGCTGATGAATTCCAAATAGGACGAAGCAGCCGTCCAGAACATTCGACATTCTTCTGAGGATTCTGCTAAACTCGATGAATTAATATATATATATATTATTACTATATATTTATATATTGTCACCCACAGACTGACCGCCTCGCTGGCCCACAGCTTAACAGTGTGGGCAGACATCCGACCGCCTCAAGCCGGGACCGAAACCCAACCGACTCGGCATCAATCGAAGACCCCACCCTCAAGCCATCAGCGCACGGTAGGGATGAAGGTGAATTTAGACGTGTTTATTTTTAGACAAACATGCTAGTGACCGGAGAACACGATTCGTCTTAACGAAGAGTCTTGCATCAGCAGCAGTAATATTCAGTTTACAAATTCACTTTTCTCCCCGAAGAGCTAAACCGAAATAACTTTTTCGGAAGCGCATATATATATATATATATATATATATATATATATATATATATATATATACAGTGTAACCCGGATATAAGAGAGTTATCTCTTATATCCGGGTTTCTCTTATATCCGGGTTTGGTATAATTTATATACATTAACACAGGCTCTAATTTGGGACCAGAGAAAATCTCTCTTATATTCGAGTTTCTCTTATAACCAGGTCTCTTATATCCGGGTTACACTGTGTGTGTGTATATATATATATATATATATATATATATATCACTTATAACTTTAAACGTTATTTTTAGTGAATACCTAGGTATCTCCATGAAATCACTAAAAAAGAGCATAGCATGAATAAAAAGGGCCTTAAATTTGATGAAAATATTTTTTATTGTCTAAATACTTATGTTATTAATAATAGGTGACATCAAAGTATTTTGGGTGTATTTTTTACATTTTTTAATTGTTCTTAGTACGTCCGAAATTTTTGTTAAAATTTTTTTTTTTTTTTTGAGTCAGCAAAATTGACAGTCGATCATGTCAACCATTTTTTTCCATTTTATAAACAAAATGAAAATCTCCGCTTCCTGTAAAGGAAAGTTATCGTACAGAAAGACAGAAGTGACATAATTAATTAGTCTTAAATGAACCAACTTATTTACCTCGTTATTTTTAAGGAAAACTTTCAGCGTTCTAATTTTCTTTTTTTTTTTTTTTTTTTTGTACTTAGCTTTCACCTTTACGTTTACGATGCTTTATGGAAAATATATTTCCATAAATTAATTTATAGATACCTTTCTTATGAAATTTTATCAGAATTGTACATAAAATACTATAATTTTATGTACACTTATTACGTTTTACCTTGTTATTTGTATTTTCATTCATTTTATTATTAATTTTGATATTTCATTGATGGAAAAATATCATAACTGAGATTAATATAAAAATAAGATCATATAAATTTCATAAGATGATTCTGGTACTTGTAGGTACCCTTCTCAGTTGAAATTGAAATAACGCGACTTTTTATTGTAACTTGCTGGTCTTCCGTACATTTGAATTACAGCCGTTTTATGGACACAAAAGCCATCTGGAATTAGTTTTTTTTTTATACTATGTGGCTCTTCTGATTGTTATAAGCTATACAATTTATAATGCTAGAAGATAGATCTACTTAATAACACCAGTGACTAAAGCGAACAGCGTTTTCACTAATTTTATAGTATTTTAACAAATTTTATACGTTATTTAGTAGTGCCGCTGATTCAAAGAGAAACAAGGCTTTTTAATCAAAAGTTAGAATGTTCTAAAAAGAAGGAAACATTTTAAAAATACTTTGTTCTTTCCTCTTAATAATAACATGATCATTCAGACGATAAAATTTTGTTTCTGTCAAGTTTGACGTTTTTTCATCATGCTATGCTCTTTTTTTAGCGATCTCATGGAGGTACCTATGGATACCAGTATTTGAGTAGGCGGTCCCTTCATTAGACAGCATATTTATTTGTTTCGTCTACCGGCCTGAATATTCGAGAAGTCTTATTAAAGAAAAAATTGCGTTCTCGATTCCTGCCGGAGAGCGCAAATTTTCCCTTAGTTAGCACGACCGTTACACCTTACCAATAAATTGTATATAATGGTCTATTCCGTTTTGATCGCGTGGGAAGACTGAAAAAACATATTAGAGACGCTACTTGGTTTCACCGAGAAAATGAAAAAACAAAAAGTAAAAGAAAGAAAGAAAGATGAGTTTAACGTCTGTTTCAGTGAAATGGAAAAAAGTTGCCAAATTCAAATCTTTTCATTTGTACCCTCTTCTTGTAATAACGACCAGAATTCATATTTATGATTGTTAACACAATATTTTGTTAATGTTTTTAAGCTCAAATATTGAACAATGTGATAGGAGAATTTCGACAGATATTTTATTATCGTAGAGCTCGCCATGATCTTATTCAGTCATTAACTTATGAATTAAGTAAGATGTATTAGAAAATTTAAAGAGGAAGACCATGATATATTAGCTTTCTATATTTTTTACGTAGGATTTTCTTTGTACATGTCTTCCTACAACGGAAAATGATCAGATACTCATCAGTAAACAATTTCAGATTAGATTACGTCACGCAGAACAAATTTAAAATTAAGTTAACTTAAAAAATTAACGTTTTTTATGTAACGTCTTTTAAGCAATATCCGACAACTGTTAATAAATTCATTTGGTTTAATCTAATCTCCTGATTAGCGGATTAAATATGCGAAACTTGAAATTGGGAAGATAAGTTTTTGGGTTTTTATTTTAGATTCTTTACTAAACATAATATATGAAGAACAGGACTCTGATCCTAGATTGAGTAGTTTTAACAAAATTTTTAATCGTTGAAAGTGTTAAGCGCCTGGTGACAGAACAAAGAAACTAGGGAGGTTTAAAAAGTAAATAATTGAATATATATATATATATATATATATATATATATATATATATATATATATATATATATATATATATTTTAAGACTTTTTAAAAGTATATTTTAAGAATCTAACACGAAGCTGAAAATGACCAATATGTCTGCCTTATTTAATTCATTATACATACGACGGCGACTGACACAATGGAGTCACTGGTAAAGAAGCATAAAAAGCCAGGCTTTCCACTAAAGAGGCGAGAACTTTTCACACAAGCCTGTTGAAATCACAGACTCGAGCAGGAAAACCTCTCATGTTGGCCTCTTTATTTAAAACTATACATTTATTTCAACGACCTTTCTTTGATTTCGGCGCCAAACGGAAGTGAATTTGAAATAAAAGCAGCCCATAAAACGGCATTTTGAAATCGGAAACTACGAAGACCCGGGCAATGACAGACGCCATTGTGAGAACATGGAAGAAGATTGATTTGCTTTTTTTCCACCGAGGCTTTTTATTGGCTTAATCAATAATATTTTTCTATATTTTGTGTTTTTTATGATCCTCAAACGTAATGCATCAGATGACTGTATACACACACAGAGACATATATACATATATAGGCACAGTGGATAGCGGCTCAGTTTGAGAAATCGGAGAGCAGGGTTCGAATTTCAGTCGAATCCATCGCATTCACTTACGTGCTAATACCCTTGGAAAAGGTATTAATCCTCTTCTTCTCCCTCCAGCTATGGGTAAATAGCAGGACAGACTGGGTTCTATAGACTGGGATGGCAACTCGTCTAGAAGAAGTACAACTCTGAATTCCAAACTTGCGGAGGGTCGTTTGGGGACCTTGTGGCAATTAGTGCACCAGGTCTCTGTATTCGGCCCTTCAAAAAGTGTGGTTGGTTCTGCACAAAGCCTTCACCACTATAATCATAACATATGTGCTGGTGTCTAGCTGTTGGTTCCTAAGAAGTGAGCTGCTTGACCCACATACGTCGAACACGACGGGAGACTCCACCATATATATATATATATATATATATATATATATATATATTATACAGCAATAAATAAAAAATTACCTCGTGTGGGTAGAGTCCATTTCAGACCAGCACTGCCTTATACCGGTCCTCATGCTCTGCTATAAATACATTGAGCTCTTTCTGTGGATCAGTTTTAATATTTGATATTACTAGGATCCACCTGGATTATATACCAACGGATCTAATGCCTGTACTATATATATATATATATATATATATATATATATATATATATATATATATATATATGTGTGTGTGTGTGTGTGTGTGCGCGCGCGCGTGTGTGTGTATAAACAGATTGTTGCTGCTACACTAGGATAAAATGATTCTTTTGAAAAGAGATCATATATTATTAATAAAACAGGATACAAAAGTATCACAGCGATTAAAATTTTTAGGTACGTTCGGCCGGCACTTCTTCAGAATAAATATAATCGTCGGCAAAATAAAACCAAACAGATGACAAGAGAAATTACTATCAACGAATGATGTTAAGAAAAAAATATATAAATTACCATTACTAGGGGAGGGGGAAAACATCTTCGTTGATAATAATTTTTTGATCTCTTTTCTAAAAATGCTTATATATATATATATATATATATATATATATATATATATATATATATAAGCATTTTTAGAAACGCTCAATGTCAACTCAGAGCAATTATTTATACAATTTAAATAGAAAACAAACAACCTTAATGATGATAAAAACGGACACGTTACAATGAGTTTCTAAAGTCGCCATTTTCATTATTATTATTTACTCTGATTTTTACATTTTGATTTATAACCTCTTTGGAAATATACATAAAATTATGAAATAATATTATATATATATATAGTCATCTACAGCCAAACTGTTTCGATATATATATATATCACAACGCATATATATATATATATATATATATATATATATATATATATATATCACAACGCATATATATATATATATATATATATATATCACAACGCATATATATATATATATATATATATATATATATATATATCACAACGCATATATATATATATATATATATATATAATTATATATGTAGTCATCTTCGGCCAGATTGTTTCGATGTATCACAGCACATATATATATATATATATATATATATATATATATATATATATATATATATAATATATATATATATATATATATATATATATATATATATATATATAGAGAGAGAGAGAGGGAGAGAGAGATAGATAGAGATATCACAGCTCATATATATATATATATATATATAATTATATATGGAGACATCTTCAGCCAGGCTGTTTCGATGTACCACAGCTCATATATATATATATATATATATATATATCACAGCACACATATATGCGTTGTCTATGAGAAATACCTTTGTCAACCTTTATTTTTCAAAACACACACATGCTCACACATACACACACACATACCTCTCTCTCTCTCTCTCTCTATATATATATATATATATATATATATATATATATAAAAGGCAGGATGTCTGTGTGTGTGTGTGTGTGTAACGAATGCACGGGCGCAATTTTCGACGGATTTGCACCAAAATTTACATGCACATGCTCCATGCTAGCAAAATGGCCAAGACCGACTTTACATTTCCCAGCTCCCATCGATAGTGGAAATAATCGGTTTTTTCATGCTTCTACGGCTGTTTTAATGTAGTATGCGGCCATTTTCTACTGGCCAGAGTGAGAGCCTATAGCTAGTTGCCACGAATAGGCAGGAAGATTCTATTGGCCACCGTGAGAGAAAACAGCTGACTGACACGAATGTTAACTAGCATGCTAGCATGCAAAAAAAATCGATAGCTGCATTCGTCACAAGTGGGAAAAATTTAAATCTGCATGGCACTTTACTTCAATTGGCTCATTCGCTTGCTTAAACGTTGATTCTGATTCCGCAGAACTGGGTTGGGTGTGAAAAAGTATTTGTTGTTAACATTCTTTTTTCATTCGGTTTTTCCAGTTACGAATCCTTTTTTAAAGCTTATCGTTTTGTATTCATTTTGTTTAGTTCTTTTTTCGTAACAGATTTTATGTTTAGTATAGAGCTTAGAAAAAATTTGCAGTATTGCAAAAAGTAAGGCATGTAGCAACATCAGCACGGCAAAGGGCACTCCTTTAAAGGCAAGGAAGGGCAATAATATTTTAAGTCAAGTGATAGCGATTGCTGTATGAGTCGTACGATTTTGGAATCAAGCACAGAAAACGCCGGGCCATGCTGTTAGTACATATATATATATATATATATATATATATATATATATATATATATATATTTCGTATAATTGGAATGAAGATACCATCAGTTAATGACCATTTTCACCTCCGAATTTTTTTAATTTAAAATTCGTAGGATTTTTCAAACTGTTTATGGTGTCAGTTTGTAGAAGGGGACTGGTTAGTTGGGGAAGGAGAGAGAGAACGTCAGAGGGACAGACGAGAAGAGATGACAGAGTAAGGCATAGTCACAGGAAGTAATGTGGGGTTTTATATTATGAAGGTAAGCGTGGGTGAGGAGAGAGAAGAGGAACCCGATGAGCTGACCTACATCTTAATGGTCAGACGATTAAAGTTTGATTCAACGGGAATCCCCAGAAATTAATGAAAAAAACCTAATTTATATAAAATATTAAGAGATAACCTTAGTGAGATGAAAGAGAGATAATTCCAAATTATTGGTGTATTAAATCTATACATATATCAGAAACTAAAAATTAAGGAAAGTGTTTCAAATATTTGGAGGGAATTTGAATATACATGCGTACACACATGCGTACACACATGCTTATGTGCATGTTAAGAACATCTCTACCTGTACAACCACCTATACATACATACCGCATAGATATCTACATATATGCACATACATATATGCACATACATATATGCACATACATATATATATATACCAGCCAACATGTATCTACATATAACCCTATTTTGATAAAATATTTTCAAAGGGTAATAAAAAGAGTTAAGTTAAATTAGAAAAAAACATTTTAAAAATTTTAAATGATCCTTAACCGCAATTAAGCAGAATCTTACTTATTATAAAACGCAGATTGTGTGTGTGTGTGTGTGTGTGTGTGTGTGTGTTCGTTTATATATGGGATCGGATTTCTTACATTTTTCAACCGATTTCAACAAAACTTTTTTTTTTTTTGTGCAGGCAGTGTTTCTTATTGTCTTGCACACTTTTTTCTTTATTTTTACATTCAGAATGCTTTTAAAAATTCCATTTACAAGACAACTGAAAACGATGTTTTTGTTTGAGTTTGGGTTTGACTAATTCGTAAAAAAAAAAATAATAATTAAGATATGCGTGTCCGTCAACCTTAAACAATAATCTTTGTCAATTTTATTTTTCAGTCTTTATGATGGTCGATACTTGATCTATCTCTTACTGTTACATCCCGGCCAACGCCAGGCTCTACTGCTAGTTATAAAATAAAAATGAAATAAAAATTATCGTTAAGTACAAATGTATAGCTATTAATTATTTCCCTTAGATATATATTCCAATGTATATATATATATATATATATTCCGATATTCATCGACTGCTATCAAATTTTGGTCTCGCGTCTTTGTGCTTATCTATGCATTGATATCTAAATATCATAAATATCTCTCTATATAAGTATTGGTAAAAAAAAAATATAACACCTGTTCTTCTTTAACCCTTTGAGCCCTGCGTTCCTGAACAATTTTAACCCCTTCTACCTGAGCTCCCGAGTCAAAATTCGCAAATAATTGGTATATAATGTTTCACGGTAGACATAAAAATAGTTACACCGTTCAACCGGTGGCTGGGCATTACATCATTATTCTCTACCACCGGTAAAGCAGTGGCAAGGCTTAATTAGAACATATTTAATATTAGAAGCACATGGCTGATTTCTTAAACTACCTGAGTCGGGATCAGAGTCACTGTAAACTCCGCGGTCCTTTCGTTAGGGCCGCATTCGGTTTCTATTTTTTTTTAATCGATTCATCCCAAGCAAGGAGGGAAGCCACTAGGACGCAAGGGGTTACAGAAAATTTAGAGCAAGATCAGATAGGAATGATAGAGAAAAGGATGAGGAGAAGGGTAGTGGATAGATCAAGGCAACTGGAGATGTCGATTGACATTATACTTGAATAGCTGGAGATTATAGCTCTCAGGGAAACTGGAATAGGGAAGGGAGTTACACAGGCGAGAGATGCGAGACATGAAGCTATTGGAGTAGAAGAGACGGCTACATCTAGGAGTTTCGACAGTGAAAGGATGAGAGCGGGATTCCAGCCTCGTTGGGCGCTTGAATTCATGAAGTCTGGGAACCAGTGAAAGCAGCTCATCGGAGCAATTGCCATGAAAGTATTTGTAAAAAAGACAGAGAGAGGCGACGGCGCGTCTGTGAGAAAGTGACTGTAGACGAGATGACAGAGCAGGGCCAATTATATTGCATATCCGCCTCTGGAGCCTATCAAGAACCCCGAGGCAAACATAAGGGGCTCCAGACCATATATAGCAGCAATACTCCATGCAAGGGCGAATTGTTGATTTGTAGATCTGGAGGATCGATTCCGGGGAGAAGAATTTCTTGGCGCGGCACAGGGAGTCAACTTTCCTTGCGGTGGACGAAGCAATTGACTCAATGTATTTGTTCCATCTCAGGTCAGCAGTCAACGTGAGACCAAGGAGCCGAGAGAGTTGCTCTCGAGAAGTTGAACGTCAGACGTTCGGTTTGAGATCAAAGTTGCCCTGCTTCCTTGACTGGGTTACCAACCACGAGTGAAGAGCCCAGTTTTCTTTACTCGGTAGTGGAAGGGAAGAGAAAAGATGGATTCTTGCTTTTCCCAAGGTTATGTTTATGCGAAAGTGAATGTAATGAAACACAAGTGGAACTCGAACTCGTAAGAGACACAGAAAGCAGTCCAAAAGACTCGGAAGTCCACATCAAGTCTTCAACATGGCCGCCTTTCTTCTTAATCACGGTATTCCATCTTTAAATAAACTCGTGTATACCCACCCCGTAGAAATTTGCGAGCTTCTCACATAGTTTTATTATACTTGCCCCTTTCACCTGAACATCACTGGAGAAAAACGCTGATTGCTTCCTCCAAAGATCGAATCAGATGAAAGTCTGATGTTTCAGATCAATATCGTAGCGTAAATGAACTAAAGCTGTCCAGGCATGAACTCTGATATGGTCTTTATGCCATTGTGGTGCCTCACATTGTCATATTGCAAAATTTACATCAATCATTTTTAAATATGGCCTCGCTCGAAGAAGCCCTGAATTTTAGCAATATGTTTATTTAGGAGTCAGAATTGATAGTGGTACCATTTGAAACAAATTTTAACAGAATAACTTTCTTTCCGTTGCTCATTATTAAAGCGACTTTCTCCTTTGTCTTTGAGAACAGCATTAACTCTACTAATCCATCTCTTAACGATGAAGATGGTCTCAAGTGAGATTGAAAGTTCTTAGGAAAAGTCAAAATTATTTGAAAGAAAATTTTGGTATTTTTCTTGATCAGTTTTCTACAGACACCAAGAAATACATTCGTGAACTTGAAAGGATTAAAACTAAAATAGACATAAAACATCTAAATTATTTAACCATACATATACTTTAACCGATATATATATATATATATATATATATATATATATATATATATATATATATATACTATAAGTAGATATACATAAGTAAATGGGCATATATGAGGAAATTTCCAAAAGTTCACGTCTTCACTAACTACCAAAAAATCCTAACAAATTGCTAAACACGAATTTTTTTTACATAGTCCTACAATTATTTTAACATATTTTGGTTTATACATTCTTTTTATAGATACAAATATTTAAGTAAATGCTCTGTTTATAATTTGCAGTATTAAAAACATTTACCGACCAGATGCATCCTAAGCAGAGCGTTTACTTAAATATTTGTTTCTATAAAAATAACGTATAAACAAAAAATATATTAAAATAATTGTAGGACTATGTCCATTTCATAATATATTATGTCATTTGTTTACGTTAAGATATATATATATATATATATATATATATATATATATATATATATATATATATGGTAGGTTTCCGATCGTATCCCTGTATGCGTGTCTACTAGAGCTGCTAGCCAATCCTGTTGCCGACGCCAGCTCAGGCACATTTGTGTTTATTCAGCATCCACACAAGACACTTAGTTTATACTGCAACTGAGTGGACCTTAGTTTACAGTTTCTGTAAAACAGTGCAGTATCTGTCATGATCAACAGTCTCAAGAAGGCCAGTACACTTAAACACTCGGTCACGATGACTTGCGACTTCGTGCTAGCACAACCATCGAGGACTTCCAAATAATTTCGTCATTTCCCGTGGCCATGCCATTATAACATGAAGAAAAATAATTCCATAATGGATAAATTTTTTCACGTTCTAATGAACGCTCAGCACATTGTCAACCATTTTGGATTTAAAAACATAATGAAAAAAATTACGGTAATGGATAACAACGCACAACTTTGTATAAATGCTTGTACCCCTGTTGAACCATATATAGTTTTGTACGACTTGCACCCATGAAGATGATCTTGGAAGATATCGAAAGTACTTGAGAAATTAAAATAAAAGAAATTTAAACAGTTATAGCAAATTCCTCTCATATATATATATATATATATATATATATATATATATATATATATATATGTGTGTGTGTGTGTGTGTGTGTGTGTGTGTGTGTCTTAACGTAAACAAATGACATAATATATTATGAAATGGACATAGTCCTACAATTATTTTAATCAATAGACGGAACGTTATTCGTGAGTATGAACGGATTTTATTAAAAATTAGCAAACATAATGTCTGTAATTTATTCAATCAGACATATATATATATATATATATATATATATATATAATGGAGTAGATATGTTGGTCAGAAAAAGAAAAAGTCAAACGAAATGTTACCGATCTAATCAATACGTAAAACATTTATTTATATTAACCAGGTGATAAAAATGAAGCACGGAGATTGAGGTTCCAAGTTTGGAATTTTCGAACACATCTGTGTTCTTCATCAGCAGATACGAGAAATAAACAGTGGAACGGTGGAGGCTATCCAACATTAGTTCTTGAGGGTGAGTAGAGTCCTGCTTGTAGGTGTAATTGTTAGAAAAAAATCCGTCCCCCGTTTGATTTCTCGCTGTACACACACACACACATACACACACACACACACACACACACATATATATATATATATATATATATATATATATATATATATATATATAGTAATTAATGGATTTATTTTTAAAATCCGACATTGCTATATTACTATAAACGTGATATATAGTGGAGATGTGTTTGAATAGACATTCCACGTTAGTTTTTTAACAATATCTACTGACCTAGAGATCGAAATTGTGTCTATTCACGTGTATAGTAACTATATATATATATATATATATATATATATATATATATATATATATATATATATATACATACAATCGAAATGATAAGTAATACAATATGATATAAACTTAAATATATAAAACTTACAAATTGAAATCTCCAAATTAGTAGTTTCCAAAATATTAGGTTGGTGCAAAAATAATGATGTAATAATGTCGTTTTTTGACGTTAAAAAATACGTCAAAGAACGACATTATTACGTCATTATTTTTGCATCAACCTAATATTAAAAGCGATCGCATCAAGACAATACATGATTTTTTCTCTCAATAAACTTACAATACCGTTGACCTGGGATTTTATACACACACCCTTACGCTTTGTTATATGACAGAACGTTTTACGCTATACTTTTCCTGATTCTGATAAATTATGCGTTTAAATAAATTTTCACGACTTAGATTTCATCTTTTCCAGACTTAGCCTAAATTGGTATCGAGATAAGACCGAACACACTATAATATCGATCAGGATTATTTTGCTAATTTTTTTTTCAATCAGTTCTCCCCAAGCAAGGCGATAATGTCACTAAGATGCAAGGGGCTACTGGGAGGGAAAGAGAATTTAAAGGCTTTAGAATGAACCGGAAACCCAAACAGGAAACAAGGGATAAATCTCTACTCCTGTTCAAAAGATCGCGGAAAGGTGTGAACCGGACGACATGCCGCACAGCAAAATATTTTTCCTTTCATACACACGTGTAT
>OZ010586.1:21447433-21467433 GCA_963932145.1 Acanthosepion lycidas | reverse complement strand
TGAGATAGACAAGTCAATACACAAATGAATATCATTTAGTGTTTATGTTTAAGTATGCATATGTAGTTCCGCACAAACACACACGCATATACATAGTTGTGCAGAGTTGTACGTGTTTCGTTAAACAAGAATGACTAGGTACTTTTCTTTACTTTTTTATTATATTCTATTTTTTTCTTTTATGCGTAGTATCTTTATTCAGGTTTGGTTTGATTTGGTTTGTTTTACGGCACATCAACACCTCAATGGGTTATTTAATGCCGACAAAATTTTTATTGCTGGTAATTTTTTTTTTTTTTTTTTTTCAAAAAATGTATTGCTTCTAATAATTTTTTACAAAAATGTATTGCTGGTACTAAAACCTATTTTTACACTTTCATAGTGTTTTGAATCCAGTTTGGGGGTTAACTATTTGCCTACAGTTGGGACCCTAACAGGTGCTACCACCCCGGGTCAGAGTGGACATGGGAACACCAGCAATTAAAAGGTAGTTCCATGCTCCTCAAAACCTCCTGATCAGAGGCCTTGCTGCTAGATGTAGACTAACGTCTTACCCAGGACGCCGGATATAGTTTATCGTCATACCCAGGACGGATCTTTTTTCAGGACTAAATGAATGTAAAAATTGCTCAAAACTTTGTTGCTTCCGATCCCTTTCGGTTAAAATATTAAGCATTTTCAAGGATTATACTTTGATATGCTATTATAATAAATAACGTGTACGAACTGTCGTGGATGGCATAAAAGTTGCTGAAAGTAGAGATATTTTTAATTTCCAAATACGGCCAGAACATTGTGGCCGTGTTCATAATTAATGTTATTAAAGATTGGTTTCTTGATTTGTATAATACGGGCTTACATCAATTTGAATCAGCAAACTTTTGAAGATTTTTAAAATTACTAAGTACAGAAAAAAACACTTGTAAGCATCCAATAAAAACAATAAAAAACTAAATAAAAGTATCTCTCGTAGGTCTTGTTCAACGACACACAGACACACAGACACACACACACACACACACACATATATATATATATATATATATATATATATATAAGTGAACATTGAAGTCAACACTCAGAGAGTTTCATGCTAAACGCAATCATCAGGCCTGTAATTGTTTAAAAGCAGTAAAATCGACTTTGCTAACCGGACGCTCCTTCGTAGCTAAACTGGTAGAATACATCCAACTATATTCCGTGTAGGATACAGGTTCGATTTCTGTCGGAGGACACATATTTCCTATGAAAATTTCTCCGATGTTCAGGGCAGTAAATGTCGCTAATACTGCTTATTACAAACAGAGCATTTACTTAAATATCTGTGTCCATATAAACAATGTATAAGAATATATATATATTAACAAATATACTTATGTTCGGAGTGCAACTTAAAGTTTCTTGGTTTTGCCAACTCATTCAATAGGCCTTCATTCATCGGTTCGTGCCCGACGAATTGATAAAACCATGAAACTTTAAGTTGCACTACGAAAGTAAGTATATGTATATTTATTAATATAATATTAAACAGATAACTATTGAACTACATTGATAATTAGATAGCTGTCTAACTACATTTCGCAGTTTTGTTTATACCTTATATTAAATTAAGTAAAATTTCATTCGCTTATCTGTGTATGCACGCTGACGCACGTATATACAGTTGCTAATATCTAATTATTTGGTTTATATTCACATTTCTACATATATATATATATATATATATATATATATATATATATATATATATATATTAAAAAAAAACAGACCACTTTAAGGTTCCATTATAATAATTTATTTCACCAGAGCCCTTTTAAAAAACGCCGGATCATCAGATAGCACTTCCAAAAAACTATAAAAATTATAACCATGGAATATTACTGTTTGAGCCTTTTTTATTATATATATATATATATATAATAAAAAAAGGCTCAAACACTAATATTATATGTAATCATGGAATATTAGTGTTTGAGCCTTTTTTTATTTTATATATATATATATATATATATATATATATATATATATATATATATAATAATGGCTCAAACACTAATATTCCATGGATATAATTTATTACATTAGAATCGTAATCACGACCCAATTCATCAGACCTACAAATTCAAAAAGAAATCGGAAAATATAACTCCGTGTATAAAAAAAACAAAATTTTAGTGAGAGTGTATGTGTGGGAGTGGGAAACAAGTGTGAGAGGGAAATGTATGAAAGTTCTAGAGAGAGGGTGTAACAGAAGAAAGAATAACAAGAAAGACCCAAAGATGAAGGTGGGGATCAAAATTTAACAGAGAGAAGTTTTAAAGAGAGGAGTTAAATAACGGTTTAAATTAGCGAGATACAGATTAATATGAATTATTTTTCGATACATAATTCATTACCGATTCGCTGACCGAAAATTAAAATTAAAAACAGAGACCGGAAACATGTGTATACATTTGTGGTGTCACTACGCACAATAAAAACCGATATAATCTAAACTTAAAATCCAGAAGATGAGAGAGAGAGAGAGAGGACAAAAAAAAGATGGTGGGGGGGGGGGCAACCTAAAAATGAAGGGCATTTATAAGAGAACCGATGTGTAATCAAGAATATTTGACAAAGCAAGTAATATCACCTACAGGTTACAAATTTTTAATAAACTTATAAAATTTAACTAATAATCTAGTAAGGATCTACTATTTATATGCACCAAAACACATACGTAGATACACACATAAACAACATATCTGTATCTACTCGCACATACATACATATACGTGTGCATATATATAAACATATATAAATATAAATATATATATATATATCAATACACATACACTCATGCATACACATACACATATATACACAGACATACACCTATGTACACATAAATATATATACATAAAACCTTACACACATCCATACATATATATATGAAACTTCAAGTTGCACTACGAATGTAAGTATATTTAAACTATTTAAACGAATAACTCCTGTACTACGAACGTAAGTATATTTGTTAATATATATATATATATATATATATATATATATATATATATATATACACACACACTATAGGTCAAATGTTGGCGGCCACCCGCTGGATTTTGAAGAATTGCTTTAAAATTGCAGGTCGCGTGTCTTTTTCAAAACTAATTTACTAGCTCACTTCCGCCTAGGGGTGCTTTCTTTCTCTGAAGGGTTTTCCCTACACGCAAACCATCAATCTGCCACTGGGTGGCATGCCACTAACGTTTGCCGCTGGCGGCCCGACAGTGGGCCGCCGGCATGTTCGTCTCTGCAGTGTTACCACCGGCAGACCGCTAGATGCCCACCGGTGGCCGCCACCAGAGGACTTCTAGCGTTGCCATTGGCGGCCCGCTAGCGGACCACTAGCGGTTTGCATGTCGGGATCCAGTAATAATAATGCAATTAACTCATTACTGCATAAAGTTCCTTTAAAATTTTGTCTATATGGCTTTTGTAAACACACGTGCAATGATTGTTATTTAATATGAATTATATAGCTTTTGTCGCTCGTTCAAATTTCATATCTTATCTACACGTGGATATTATAAGTGCATGCATAAAAATATATGTGACCTATTTTTTTTTTTATTTTTTAGATATAATTATCTATTTAATATTATATCTATACTTTTACGTACTTGCGCAGGCTCAGATATCTACCTATTTTAAGAACTCAGATATGTTTTATCTTTTCGACGCTTGTCTTGTAATGAACTGATTACAATGTTATACATTTGAAAACACATATACTCTGTGAAATAGGAAAGTGTGCATCAGTAACAACGTCGAGAAAAACAATATATATATATATATGAAACCTACCTGTTTTACGAATAACTCCTGCATATCCGAATTGTTCACAGGGCGAGCCTTCAGTCCGACCTTGGCTTCGTCTACTAAATTTTTTTGTTGTTCTTTTAATAAACGCAGTTCCTCTAAGCCTGCAAGAGTCGCTTGTATCCGCGGTTTAAGCCGTTCGGGCCTTTTTAGAACAGTCACTCGAAGTCCACCCGGTAAATCATTGAGGGATCGGCTTCTTGTTCGAGTCGTGTTGCATAATGCCACGCCGACTTCAGAAGGCACCTGAGCTACCGTCGAAGACACTGACAAACTCCGGTTCATCTTTCTTTTTTACTTTGTTGTGGATGGACCGCTTATAAAAATTCCGACAGATTGAACGTGTTTAATGAGAAATGTGTGTAGTAATAGTAGTAATAATAGTTACTGTTGTTTCTGTGTGCATCGGAAGGCCTTTTGATAGGATGACATATAATCATTTTGAAAGAAATTCAAGCAAAAGAGAGAGTAGAAAAATAGACAAATGTTTACACGTCAAGCAGGCAGTAATAATAACAATAATAATAATAGTAGTAATAATAATAATAATAATAATAATAATAATAATAATAATAATGGAAGAAGAAAAAGAAGAAGAAAATAAATAAATAAGCAGTGTCTAAAACTTTTCTAGGGAGCAAAGGAATTTAAGGAACATTAACATGAAAGTCGTGCCTGTTGTTATTGGAGCACTGGGAGTGGCCTCCGAATACCCTTACAAAAAGGCTAAAAAGACTGGGAAATCAGGAGTAAAAGTCAGGACATCCAGACAACAGACAAAAAAAAAAAATCTAGAAAAGTGCTGGAGTGTTACGGAGACTTGTTGTCGCTTGATCTACTCTATAAATCGTCAGTTACTACGTAGTGAGTGGATAATAATATTAAAGAGGAAGAAGAATGTGAAAAAAAAATAGTTTAACTAAACTTTACTAAAGTGCTAATGAAATTACGGAAAATGAAGTGATAGTCGTGACAGTCGTTATTGGAGCACTGGGAACGGCCAAGAAGAAGAAGAGGAGGAAGAAGAAGAAATGTTGTACAAAGTAAGCAGAACAATTAAAAAGCGTCTGAAAACAAAGCCAGAAAGGACATCATTTTTCTCTCCACGTAAAGGTATGTGCAAGTGTTAAGAACACAAATCACGACGTCCCAAAATCTATCATTCATAAACAGATAAATAAATAATGTTGATTCGAAGTCATTTTCGTTCCTTTAAATCAAGGGTAATATTTTTTTTATAACCCAAAGCTATACAGGCGAAAAAACAAAACAAAAAAGAAAAAAAAAAAGAGTAAAGTGAATTTGTGTGTGTGACAACGTCTACAAATGATTGTTGTAGTCATAGTAGCAGTTGTTCCCGGCTTCTTAACTCAACAAAAGTAAAAACCATTGCATTTTTATGTATTTGTAAGACATTTTTTCGTCGTAGAGGTGTTTCATTTTTATAAACACCGCGTTGAAACTTTTTAAACAAACCTGTTTCCCAAATTATCGTAATAAAACAAAACAAAAAAAGTAAATTATATGGACAACTTAGCTTTGTCGTAAGAAAAGGTAAAAATCGCTAAGAAATCATAGTGTGCACAGAGCGAACAGCCCTTTTAAAATGCACATAGGTTTTTTTAAATCTGTGTTAATATCTTGTCTTTTTTTTTCTTTTTTTTTTTTTATTGTACTCCGGTAGGGTGTGTTAACGCGTGTGCTTCCTATTCGGCCCTGGGCTAATTTTTCTTTTTTTTTTTTTTTTTTTTTTTAAAAAAAAATCTTGTCTCATCGCTATGAAGCAGTTACCTGTGTGAAGTGTTCATATTCCCTGTCGGCCAAGGAATGACGCACCTGGCTAGCTGATAGGGATGCACACACACGCATACAGATACACGCAGACACTCACAGCTTACTTGAAATTGTTTATAAAAACCAGTCTCTCGATGAGAAAATTAGAGAATAATATTACGTTTATTCCTGAACGTCACGGATTGGCGGTAGCTCACACGACAGAAGCGACATATAGGCAAGGAGACAGCTAAACCCACTCAAAACGCCTCGATTCGTATCCACAAATACCTTCCCTTGCCCGGTATCCACAAAAAAAGAAAATACTTTCAAAGAACCCCGTCTGTCAGCAGTCAGTCTAGTGATTATGAAATTGACATCGTCCGCAGATTATACAAACAGGTGTTTATTTCAAAGTAAATAAAATAATCTTTTCGATGGGCGACGTGGGTTAGTTAATTGCATATTTCACACCAGTGCAAGGAGTCGATAACGGGAGCCTTGTAATTAAAAAAAAATTCGAATGCTGATTTTCAAGACAAGTAATCTTCACTTGGAAGTCTGGCGCAAGACAATCTTCCTAACTGCATTTTATGACTACTTAGTGGCTGAGATAATTACATATTTCCTATTGATTCTAGCAATTAATAATGAGGGTTAAGTAAAAAAACAAGAATTTCGAATGCTAGTTTTTAACAGAGGAGATCTTCACTGGCGCAACACAATCTTCTTACTTTCATTTTATGGCTGCTTCGTGGCCGGGAAAGTTGCATATTTACTACAGGTGTCAAGAAACAATAATACAATGGATATCAAGTATAAAAAGTTGCAATTTCGAATGTTGATCTTCAATATAAGAGATTTTGAAAGTTTGGCGCAACAAAATCTTCCTATTCACAGTATATAGCTGCTTCGTGGTTTACATTGTTGCATATTACACACCGGTGCCAAGAGTCGACAATGGAGGGACAAAGTAAAAAAGAAGAGAAAAAAACAGAAATTTGAATGCTAAGGTTTTCACATGGAGAGTTGGCGCAAGACAATCTTCCTAAATGCATTGCATGGCTGCTCCGGTTCTTATATAGTTGTATGGTACTAAGAGTCAATGACAGAGGTCTGTTAAAAAACATAAAAAATTTGAATGCTGATTTTCAAGACACGAAATCTTCATTTGGAAGAATGGTGCCGCACAATCTTCCTAACTGCATTTTATGGCTCCTTCGTGTCTAAGAAAGCTATATTTGCGGTGTTAGAAATCGATAATGGGGTCAAGTAAAATATAATAATGCTGGTTTTTAAGGCACGATGTATTTATTTGTAAACCTGGCGCAGCACACTCTTTCTTCTCTCATTTTATGACAGCTTTGTAGTATAATTATTTGCATATTTGCCACTGGTGTTGAGAATCAATAATGGGGATCAGGTATAAGAAGCCACAATTTCAAATGCTGATTTCAATACAGGTGATCGTCATTTGAAAGACTGGCGGAACATAATCTTCCTACCGGCATTATAGAGCTGCTTTATGACTTACATAGTTGCGTATTACCCACCGCTCGTAGGAGTCGATAATGGGGACAAGGTAAAAAAAATAAAAATCGAATACTGATTTTCAAGACAAGAGATTTTCATTTGTAAGATTGGCGCATTATTTTATAGTTATAGTATTTTATAGTTGTTTTGTGGCTGACTTAGTTGTAAATCTTATCTCGGTGCTAGAAGTCAATCTTGGGGTTGGTAAAAAAAACAGGAATGCTAATTTTCAATACAAGAAATCTTCACTTAGATGTTGACGTAACACAAATTTCCTAACTAAATTTAAAATTATATGGCTACTTCTTGGCAATGACACTTACATATTTCCGACTGGTGTTAAGAATCGATAATGAGGCCAGGATAAAAAGTAAGATTTTTAATAATGATATTCAAGATAGACAGCATATCCTCACTTAGTAAACTTGAGCAACATAACCTTCTTATTCATTTCTGGGTTTGTGCCTGAATTGAGCCCACTATCACCAGAAAAAGTCCCTTTTACTTGTGACAAGTTCATTTATTAACACACACACACAGACACAGACACACACACACACATATATATATATATATATATATATATATATATATATATATATATATACATATACATATATATATATATATATATATATATATATATATATATATTAATGCTTGAAATCAGATAAAACGATTCATCTCACAAATTATCTGTCTCGAAAATTCGCAGTATTCACCGTGTTAAAAAAATGTTACCTATAATCAAAAAACAGGCTTTCAGTTCTCACGTAAGGTCTCGGCAGTAACGTTATCACAAACGTGAACAAATACTTTTTTTTCTTTCTACAGTCTAAATCCTGAAAAATTCTTTTAAAAATCCAGCTAAATCTTGCAAAACGAACACATTTTTCGGCAGATAGGGTAGCTCCAGTTTGCAATGGTTTAAGCTGAAGGCCACTAACTCTGGCTCAGGGTAAAATCCTGAGGTATTCTGCGTTAAAGCATTTGTCAAGGATACCATTATTAATTATATTTCGGTCTTTAATTGCTTTTTTAAATCACCCATGTAGAGCATGTAGGAAGATTGCGTTGCGTCAATTTTTCACTTGAAATAAGTTCTTGTATTGAAAAACTGCATTAAAAAATTTTTTTTTACCTGAACCCATCATCAACTCATACGCAAATATATAAGCCACGAAGCAACCTTATAATGTGGATAAGATTGTGTTGTGCCAGTCATTCAAATGAAGATATTCTGCCTTGAAAATCAGTATTCGAAATTTTGTTTACTTTTTTGTTTTCTTTTTTACCTGACCCTCATTATCGACTCTTAACACCGATTGGTTATATAAAACTATGTAAACCACGAAGCTAACATGTAGAGTTCTATAGCTAGGGATTGTGCCTATCAGGTTTAAAAAAAAAAAAACGACGTTACGACTAGTGTCGTAATAAAGTGAGATGAAAAAAAAACAAAAAAGAAAGAAATTAGCCGTCGTTAATACAGCAATTATCATGTAGCATTACTGCCTGAAGAATTTAAACGAAAGACGAAACGCAATGTTATGGTTTATTTCTTGATTCACTTTTTGGTTTAATCATTTACCAATTCTTTCACGTGACACGTTACGTAAATAAAGCTGTTCTTGAAAAATTTTTTTTACAGTGATGTTCACCCTATACGAGGCCCGAGAGGCACTCGGGGTAGAGAATTACAGAGTAATAAGCACAGCTTATGCGGATACGTGTGGAAGATAACGGTTAACTCTAGACTTGAACAGATTAAGATCGTAGTGATCGGGGAAGCATCCTCATGGGAATTGGCTCCACAAAGAAAGTAGCGATTCGTAGGAAAAAAAAGTTGCTTGAGTGGACCTTACATCTCACCAAGGGAATAAGAAGGGAATGAGGGTGGTTTGCTACAATGGGCGTGGCATGGCGGGTTTATAGCCGTGAAGGTTAGGACTGTTGGAACAATGGAGTGTAGTTCATCTGAACACTCACCATGGAAATAGCGATAGAGCAGTGAGAGGCTTGCGACATTTCGCCTGTGAGAAAGGGGTTGTAGAGTGAAAAATATTTCATCGCCCACAAGAACGCGGAGACGCTTTTGAACATTATCGAGAGTGGAAAATGAAAACCGGGCAGCTCCTGCCAACATATATCAGCAAGACTTCATTTTCGGCCTGATCTGGTTATTGTAAAGGTAGAGGATAGGAGAAGTGGGTGAGGTAATTGCTGGAGCCGTACAGGGAACCAGCCATTTCTCTAGCGTCTTTATTGATGGACCGCATGTACGAGTTACACGTGAGGTCCTTGTTGAGTTTTAAGTCCCAAAAGAGGCACTCAAGACACTGGGTATCCATGAGGGAACATCCAAGTATCACGATTGGTTTAAGATCTGGATTCGAACATACAAAATTAAAATAGTTTTGTCTAAGTATCTGAAAAATGGTTGCTTAGTCCTCCCCCCACCCACAGATGAAAAGGGAAATGGTGACAACAGAAATGTGGCTCTACAGAAGGATAGTCTGCCTTTTATTGTGTAGTATTCATTGTCAGTCATTTTTAGGGTTAACGCCTGGTAATTCTTTTATTACCGCCTGAAACATAAAGGGGTGTATGGTGGAAAAATAATAGATAGATTGGTAGATAGATCTGATCACACTGAAATAGATAGGTAGATATGAACAGTCCGAGGAGAGATAGATAGATAGATAGATAGATAGATAGATAGATAGATAGATAGATAGATCTGATCACACTGAGATAGATCGGTAGATATGAACAGTCCGATAGATAGATAGATAGAAATATCTTGTACATATGATGAGGAAGGAGGGCTTGGAAAATTTAACACACAGGGCAAGAGAGTTAGGGGAAGACAGCGAGTTACATACCTTACGAGATTGTGTGAATGGATGGCAGAACGGGGGTAGTCTTTGAAAAGAGAAAACACTGCTAAAGGCCACAATAGGATAGGAAGTTTTGGAGAGCCATGATCATTCATCCTCCGCACTATTGCTTAGCGCCGTGTTCGCTGGCTCGCTCTTGAATTGCGACGACCTGATGACCACCCTACCAGAGTCATCTGTCAGTTCCAACCGCCATCTGCGACCTTGCGGCACCCCAGGCAGTCGCTGGATGGACGTCGTCCGCCAGGACCTTCAGCAGATTAATCTGGTGGGTGTTTTGACACTGCCAAGACCGTGAGAGCTGGAGGGACAAATGTGGATCTCGTTGACTCAATGCCTTCATGGCATTAGATTTAGCAGCAGCAGCAGAAGCAGTAGCAGAAGCAGTAGCAGTAGCATGATCGCTCATGTCCCGAAAAGATGCGGCACATGGAAGAAGATCTGAAAATGCCCATTAATAGAAAAGCGAAATCTACTTTTCTGTTTAGAATTCAGTGATCCATTCGAATTTCAATATCCCGGAGGATTTTATCACCATAGTCGTCGTCATTATCCTATTATAATTATGCTTATCTCTTCCTTCATTAGTTAGTTCACACGACCGTTACGCCATGCCAATACCTCATAAATAATGAAATATTCTGTTCTGATCAAGTGGAAAGACAAAAGACATCAGAGATTCTACTTGGTTTCAGTGAAAAAAAGAAAAGAAAAAGTAAATAAATGAATGAGTGAAAGAAAGAAAGAAAGAAAGAAAGAAAGAAAGAAGTGTTTAAAGTCAACTGCTAATACCTCACAAATAATGGACTATTCCGTTTTGGTCGCGTGGAAATACAAAAGACATATCAGAGACGCTACTTGTTTCATTGAGAAAAAGAAAGAAAGATAGAAGTGTTTAACGTCTCCTGCTAATACCTCATAAATAATAGACTATTCCGCTTTGATTGCGTGAGAAAACATAAGACATAATGACGAAAATCAAAGAAAAAAAGGAAGATAGAAATGTGGAACGTCTGTTTCAGTGAAATGGAAAAAGTTATCAATTTCAAATTTTTTCATTTGTAACCCTAAATTTTTAAAAATAACGACTAGCATTCATATTTATGATTGCTATTGCAATATTTTGTTAAAGTTGATAAACCAAAATATTCAACGACGTGATAGGGGTATTTCTACAGATTATTTAATTCATATATAATTAGAATAATATAACAATAAAATATAATAATGGGATAATTTAATATTTAATTGTCGCAGATCTCGGCATGAGCTTATTCAATCATTAAGTTAAGAAGTAAGATTCATTAGAAAATTCAAGTAGGAAAACCGTGAAATTTTTCATGGGTTAAAAATAGTTATTATTATTGTGTTTGTTTTGCTTTGTTTGGTACGCGTTGTCTCTAACTCTCAACCAGACACTTTAAGCGAAAAGAAAATTTTGGTATCAGATGTAAACAGATAAGATGTCATGAAATCATGAAGAAACAAAACAATAATGTTCATTTCATGAAGAGAAATCTATGCAAAATGTGTGAACTTCCGATGAGTATGATTTTTTTGCCATTTTACATTTTAGGACAATCATGAATTTGACCCACATATTTAATTTGCTCATTTTGATATCATAATCCTCTAAACCCCAAATGACAACAGGTAATATCGTTTTCTTGAAAGCCACTTGAGATCTTTGTATTTACTGAGATCCTCAGGTCTTTCCAAAGATGTGTTTTTGTCACCTCGGATTGCGACATCTATCAGCAGACATGTATTTTCAACATGATTTTTCACCTTGCATTTATTATTATTATTATTATTATTATTTTTATTTTCTTTGATTTCTGGCGTTTACACATTTCTTTCCGGGTCCCGCCCAGGGACCTAAGGTTAGAAATGGCATCATGACACTTTCCACTGACAAAAAAAAAAAAAAAATTGCATAGATAAAGCCCTTCGTAAAGTGTGGGCTGTACTTGTCAGAACAATTTTTTGTATCTCCTTGAGGCATGGACTTCCAGGAATCCCTTCAATTAGTCTACTGCAATTTTTTCCAACCAGTCCTAGGGCTCCAACTACAGCAGGGATTGTTGATGTTCCCATATTATTATTATTATTATTATTATTATTATTATTATTATTATTATTATTATTGTCCCCGTGCCGTCAAAATTGACGGCAAGAAAGAATATATTATAAGTAATATGTATCATATTGTAAGTAATTTTCGTTTAATCCAAGTACAATTTTTTTATGTAACAATTGAGGGGAAGAGTACAAA
This sequence comes from Acanthosepion lycidas, assembly GCA_963932145.1. Taxonomy (NCBI): domain Eukaryota; kingdom Metazoa; phylum Mollusca; class Cephalopoda; order Sepiida; family Sepiidae; genus Acanthosepion; species Acanthosepion lycidas. Next base: position 21,455,085 of record OZ010586.1, on the reverse strand, counting down.
ATAACGATGACCCACGGGCCCAATTCAAGTTATATTTGTTTTGGGAAAGAAAAAAGAACTTTAGTTAAATAAAAATTATGAGAGAGAGACGTGAGTCACGGGCAACATTAGTTGTGTTGAATATTTGTTTTACGAATTTAAATGTATCTTATTTCCTTTTTAGGGCCAATTAGGAAGAAATAAAGAAATATAATTTATGTACATATGTGAGAAACAGTGAATATAGTGTTATATGTTTCTTTTTTTCTTTTCAAAAACAAATATAACTTAATTTTGTGCAGGTGGGTCATATAAAAGAGCCAGTACGTGTGTGCATGCTTTTTAGTTGTAACGGGGGATACAAGAGATAGTTAGAATTTACTTCTTACCATGAACTGTGTCGCTGTCAGTCTCTTTGTAGCTTTTTGCGTGTGGGCGTGAATGGTGTTCTTATTTCTGTACGTCTCATGTCAAACTTTTGAACACTACCCCTCAATTATTAAGAACACAAAAGATTATATATATATATATATATATATATATATATATATATATATATATATATGTGTGTGACGTATTATTATATTTAAAGATTATACACCCACAATCACACACACACACACACACATATATATATATATGTGTGTGTGTGTGTGTGTGTGTGTGTGTGTGTGTATGTGTGTGGCGTATTATATTTAAGGATTATTATTATTGTTGTTGCTGTTGTTATTGTTGTTGGGTGAGAGAGCGGCGCGTCAACAAAAATAAGACTAGAGTACAAATATACGAATCCCACTGTACTCATTATGACACCAAGTCAGATAAGGGTATAACAGCCACATGCATCACAGCCAAATGTACGCGATATGATGACAGGATTTGATGAAAGCAGCACTTAACTTTTTAGTTAGAAATATGTTCAATTCTGATAACCTAGTTTGCTAAGACGGTCTCGAATTGAGGGTGTTCCCAAGTATCTAGATGTGACTCCAAAGTCGCCTTGGCTGCCCTATCCATCAGACTTTTTAAAAAAAATTGAGATCCCGGCACCGGTTTATGAAGCTCCCTTACTGCTCCCGCTCATGAACAAATATACACAGTGCATCTACCTCGAAGGGACATACCCAATTGGTTTGGTTTGGTTTGGTTTGATTTGGTTTGTTTACGGCATATCAAACTCAATGGTTTATTTAATGCCGATAAGATTTTTATTGTTGGTAATATTTTTTCTTCAAAAATTTATTGCTGGTAATATTTTTACGAAAACGTATTGCTGGTATTAAAACCTATTTTTACACTTTCATAATGTTTTGACCTCAGTTTCGGAGTGAACTATTTGTCCATAGCTGGAACCCTAACAGGTGCTACCAACCTAGGTAAGGGTGGACCTGGGAACACCAGCAATTAAGTGGTGGCTCCACGTTCCTCAAAAAACTCCTTGCTGTTGGACATAGTTGATCACCTTACCCAGGGCGCAGAATACACAATTGATTATCGTCAGGTAATTGACAACCAAATCTGTTATATTGGAGTATTTCTGTTTATTATGCCTCATCCACCATAACAAAATCAATTAGGATCAGAAGCCATGAGAGCCATTTCAGGTGCAGCGTCGAGGCATTTATCATTATTATTATTATTATTATTATTATTATCATTATTATTATTATTATTATTATTATTATTATTATTATTATTATTATTTTATGCATTTACATATTCACGCAAGACGTGGCTAACACTGGAGATCACGTGATATCAAGTCACTTCAAGTATGCAGCACTTTCCCCAGTATCATGATGCCGAATAACATTTTCAATTCCTCCTCAACTATCTAATTTTGGGGGAACTGCTTTATTTATTTTTTTAACCATTTTGGAACATGAATTCAGCAGTCAAAAAAAATGTCGGTTAGAGTTCATCACCGAAAATAAAGATTACCAACAAAAATAAAAGAAAAGAAATTATAGAATATTTTTTTTAAGTGCCCGAAGTGCATTTCTGTTTGAACGTCCATTTTCGTAATAGGCTTCAATAACTTTAACACGTTATTTGTTTGTTAATCTTTCCATGATTGAAATTGCCAAAGACTTAAGTTGTTAAATCTGAAAGAAAAAGAAAAAAAATCATTAGACACGCTTAACGTTAATTCTCAATCGCTCCAAGTTATTGGAACACCCTTTATATACATATATTCATTCATTCACACACACACACACACACACACACACACACATATATATATATATATATATATATATATATATATTTAAATAAGGGTGTATTTGGGCAGCAGTCCTTCTTTTATACAAGTTTCATTAAAGGCGACTGATTAAGCTTTTTATTCAATTCTTATGTTCGTATAAATGTTTTATTTTCTGTACAGGAAGTGTGTAAAACGTGTTTGAATGTTCTATTTATCCGTTCTCTATGTGTGTGTGTGTGTGCGTGTGCGTGTGCGCGTGCGCGTGTGTGTGTGCGTGTGCGCGTGCGCGTGTGTGTGTGTAGATGGATGGTGAATGGACACTCGTTGATTTTAACGTATCAGAACCCAACATTTCAGTTCTTATGTTTTCTTTCTCGTCAATCCAGCTTGTTCCCCAGCCAGGCTACAGTCAGTACAATTGACACAATTGTGGGATAAGGTCTGGATTTCGAGTTCAATCCTAACTGTATCAGACGACGAAAGCAACACTTTTCAAAGCTAGCAATACTTTTATAAAAACTTGTTCTCCGTTTAATCCGGTCCATGACAGCTTTAAAACAAATGGGAAAGGGATACAAACAGCTTTCAGATTTCATTTAAGCTTTACTTTAAAGCGATACAAAGGGCGCATGGATTTATATAAAAGTGCAAGGACGTTACAAGGGTGTCGTGCTCCCCACCCACCGAATCTATGATACGCCGACCGAATTTATTACATCTCAATTTCCAGAAGGTAGTATTCATATAAAATACAAATTTTATTCTAACCTAATTATTAGGTTGGTGCAAAAATAATGACGTAATAAGGTCGTTTTTTCACGTATTTTTTAACGTCAAAAAACGACATTATTACGTCATTATTTTTGCACCAACCTAATATGTACAATGATGGATCATATGCAATATAGGTGAACAATTCAACTAAAATAATTAAAAAATTAATTATGCAATATATCTAAATACAAATTAGAGACATGTCGTAATAGATCTTCCCATCTTAAATAAATCAACAATGTTTTACGGCAATTTTTAACATCAAGTTGAGATCTTTCTTGTTAAAAAGTTGAACAATTTTAACACATTCAAGAGAAAAAATAGTAAATTTTATATAGTGTTTTTTTTTTTACGAGCACAAACAAATTGATGGATTTGGATAAAGAGAAAATGACGTCAAAAAGCATTTAAAATTTGTCATCCTTTAGTAGTCAGTTGTGCTTAGTTTAATTAGTAACATGTAAATTATATTTTCAGAGTAGGTAATAGCTAAGACTTGAGACGTTGCATACTGAGAAAGACAATATTCGGAAAAGGAAAAACTGGATTTGGTCTGAGCAGTAACATCGGCAAAAACAAACACCAGTTGATATGTTTAGAGACAGAATACAAACATTATGGAGACGGATTTGTTTCCAACAGTAAATGGCGGAATAATGTACATCGATGTTGGAAAGTCTCAGACTACTACCGCTCACTATTCAAGAAAAAAAAAAACATGTGAATGTCAACAAACATAATGGATCCAGAATGCCCAACTAACAAAGTCGTGGAGTTTTACCTTGAAAAGTTTGACCTCAAAAAGTTTAGAGGTCATCCAAGAACCACCATAGTCACAACGCTGAACCGAGACATTCAAAGAGCAAGACAGAAAGATCCCATTTTCCTTTGGAGAAGTTTACAATCAAGGAAGATCTGCAACGAATCCACAAACTCGCAGAGGACAGAGAAGGCTGGCAAAATATTGTCGAAGCAGTATACAATGTCACTGAAGAAGAGACGTTAATTCATGACCTCAAATCGAAACAGTTTTCATGATGATGATGATGATGATATAAATGTAGGTAGAAAAAAGCAAATGTTGGTAAGATAGGGAGGACCAAAAAGTACTGCCCGGGATCTCCAATCAGGCTTGAGAGCGCACTCCCATTTGTTGGTTTCCGGGGTAATACACATAGGCCCTACAAGAGTGGTAATTACTCAGTGGTCGCCTCTGTGAAGGGAGCAAGCTAGGAACTTCTAGCAATATCTGTCTGCTCCATTGTCCACCCGGGAACTTGGTGCGAAAAGGTGAAAATTAACGACAAAATACAAACAGATGATAGCTTCTATAGAACCATCTGGAACTTTTCAGAAAATCTCGTCAAAGAGAAACGGTGCACAGGCTGTTAAAGAGCCCCGAAAAACGGTGGGCGAACAGTTGAATCCCTGGTTATTTGCTTCCTGGACAAATGCGTATCAGGCAAATGCGTCCCTGGATGATTGCGTACCTCTGATAATTCTTTGAAGTTACCATTTTTTTAAAAAAGAGTTAATATAGAAATTTACACACCAATACCTTTTAATTACTCGAAACAAGCAGAAAGGTAGTTATCATAAATAAAAAAGAGAGAAAAATTCCTTTTTTTAAAGCAAGAGAAAATTAAGCTAGCAGTATCAGTTCACTCCAGCTGTGCGTGCCACAAAAATATAATAGATTCTGGATTTTATAGACTATATTTTTATTTTGAACCCATGACTTAGTTCTGAAAATCAAAGTCTGGTGAAAAATATTTGTGGACGAGGGAAATTACAGGTTCCATTATCATAAGAAAAACGCCGATGAAACGAAAACATACTGGCAATGTGTAGAACGATCTTTTAACACTGTTAATCTGTCTTTGCATTTTAAAGAAAAATGAACTTTTAATTTTTTATTTTTTAAGCTTCAAACTTTGAATTATTTTCATCAAGCAAAAAGTTAGCTAATATAAATTTCGAAAGAAAAAATATTTTGAAGAGTTGTTTAATATAGAAATTTGCACACCAATACCTCTAATTACTCTAAACAAGCGGAAAGGTATTAGGTTGGTGCAAAAGTAATGTCGTTTTCTCACATAGTAACATATGTGAGAAAACGACATTATTTTTGCACCATCCTAATAGTTACCATGAATAAAAAAAGAGAAAGAAAAAATTATTTTTTAAAGCAAGAGAAAATGCAGTTTCAGTTCACTCCAGCGGACTATTAGGTTGGTGCAAAAATAATGTCGTTTTCATTTTTGCACCAACCGAATACAAACATCTAATAGATTCTGGATTTTATAGATTATATTTTTTATTTAAAGCCGGAAAATATTTTTACATTGTAAGAATTAAAAAGAAAATTATAATGATTTACTGATAAATCCTACTAATTAATCCATAGCGGGGAGGGGAAGACGTGGATCCGCAAGGATATTTGCGCATAAGTGAGTATAACAAAACCGAATGGAATTGGAACTCGGCTCTAAGATTTCTAATCCTGAGCCGTTATCAAGTACACCACCCACACATCCAAGCTTACAGAACCTGGGATTCTCAAGTGGTCACCCATTGAATTACTGACCAGGCTCGACGTTACTTAACTTCGGTGATCGTACGAGGACCGGTGTTTCAACGTGATATGGCCGTAAACCTAAAAAAGAGAGAGGAAAAATAAGCAAGGGATATTATCATTGCCATAAAGGGTTATACAAAAAAGAAAATGCATTTTTTATCCACCTTTCTTTATATATATATATATATATATATATATATATATATATATAGATAATATTAGTGGTAACTATACACATACATATGCAAAATATATAAATATATATACATAGGTGCATACACATACATGTATATTTTTTAATAAAAAATTCCGAGAGGATAGAATCCAGGAAGAACTCAATGTCTCATATGTTACCCCTCTCTTTAGCTCTAACATTCGTCCCACACACTAATACTTACACTCTCTTTAAATTCTATTTTTATTTCCGGAGTTGTTCTTTTCTGTTTTCTTTTTGAATTTGTAGGTCTGATGAATTGGATCGTATTTACGATTCCAATGGAATAAATTATGACCATGGAATATTAGTGTTTAAGCCTTTTATATATATATATTGATGCATGTTTCACTAAATAATATACACAAGTTTTGTCTATTTATTTTATGCAAATTCCTTTCATATCGTCTGAAAGCTTAGTAACATTATCATTGAAAGACGAAAGAAAATCACCATATTGATACTTTGATGATGGTTTAGGTAAGCCGAAAGTTTAGAGAGGAATAAAAAACATGAATCAATATGGTGATTTTCTTTCGTCTTTCGATGATAATGTTTTTAAGTTTATCAGACAATATGAAAGGAACTTACTTAAAATAAATAGGCAAAACTTGTCTATATTATTTAATGAAACATGCATCAATGAAAAAATGCTGCCTAAATACACACATAATATATATATATATATATATATATATATATATATATATTATAAATGAATTGATTTAAAATATGGTTTTTCCGCTACACATATCTAACCGGATTATATATCTTGCTGTTCTTTCCTTTATATATATATATATATATATATATATATATATATATATATATATATATATATATATATATATATATATATATATATATATATATATATTCGTATTGTCATTTAAATATGTCAGTTTTTATAGCATTACTTACATTTTGTACCCGCCAAGAAGATCTTTGAGTAAATGCTAATTAAAACATGCATTTTTAATTGTCATTACCATAAAGAGTAATACAAAAAAGAAAATACATTTTCATCTACCTTTCTTAATATATATATATATATATACATTGTCATTTAAAAATATCTGTTTTTATAGCATTATTTAAATTTTGTACCGGCCAAGAAGATCTTTGAATAGATGCTTATTAAAAACTTTTTAAAATTTTAATATTTTTATGACCCTAAATTCTCTCTAAGACGTCCTAATACCGTCAGGCTACCATAATGACGTAAAGAAGTGGGCGTGTCGTTGCTAAAAATAACACGAGACCATATAACATTTTATCCACTGCAATATTTAGCCAGTTACTCTCAGCCAGTGCGTAGTATGCTAGCAGCACCGGACGCCTCTCGTTCGATACGACGTCCTAACATTCCGTCTGCAGCATGTGAGAGTCTATACGGGGGTGTTGCTTATATGTCCAACTGTCCAACAATATTGTTCTCACGCTTGAAACATCAAATGCAGGTATGAGGTTAAGTACTTCTGTATTCGGTGGCTGGGACGCACTCCAGAGCCCTGACACCTAGATGGAGGGGAAACTACCTTTTAACATTTAATATCCACAAAATCAGGCTAGTGTCGTTTCATCATCACCGAGCAGACCCCGAATTGTTCTCTCAATAAGGTTTCTTCCTGTGAACATCTATTGGGGCTCAGTTTCACCTCAACGGCACAACGGTAACAATGCTGGAAAATGTTTGGTAACCGCTCCAGAAAAAAAAAAAAAAAACCTAGCTCCTCTTACCATAGGTCCACAATATTTCTGGAAGAGAACTTTTTTAATGCAATAAATCTTTTGAATGGATGTATAGTAAATACCTCAGTAGGGCTACTGACCGATTTTGAATTCACAGTTGCACTTCTCCTGAACTGCTTCCCAACATCGGCTATAAGTATAGAGAGGAA
>OZ010586.1:21432433-21444933 GCA_963932145.1 Acanthosepion lycidas | reverse complement strand
CAATAACAGCTACTGGCCTTGAGAAACATATTGTCTTGAAGAATTGTTTGTAGAGAAAGATTTGATAAATTTCAACTGAAAGCAGAACTGGCTGCTCGGTCAGTGATTGCCGAATGTTTCCTTATAAGGAAACGGCTAATATTACCATTACCATTTGTGACAAAATTGCCGAACTTTCATTGCTGCATAAGAACCGAGACATTCCACAGTAGTCTAGCTATTTTTGTCTGGGATGCTATTTTTCGAACTCTTCGTACCTTCAGTAAAATGAAGAGCATCTTTTGATCTTCCTGTGTCACACTTTCCGCTTAAATAGTTGAATTTCCGCACTTGTTTAAGGTATATTAAAAAATATAAACACCTTCTGCATATTAATATCCGCCACGTTGAATATATGGTAGGAAATAATAATAATAATAATAATAATAATAATAATAATAATAATAAAAAGAAGAAGAAGAAGAAGAAGAAGAAGAGGAGGAGGAGGAGTAGGAAGAAGAAGTGGCTACGTAGTGCAGGCTTAAAAACTGAAGCGGAAGGTTTTATTCTTTCTGCACAGGACCAATGCTTGTTAACTAGAAATTATCAGGCACACATATTAAAAAAAATTGTGTTAGCCCTAAAGTTAGATTCTATGATAAATATTCAGAAACAATAGCTCATCTTGTATCAGGTGGCAAGGTACTGGCACCCACTGAATATAAAACCCGGCATGACAGAGTGGGCCAATATCTGCACTGGAAAATCTGCAACTTCTACGAAAAGGAAGCTACAAGAAATTGATATGACCACCACCCAAGACCAGGTTACGGATATTAGAGACCGAAAACAAAAAAAATATTGCCTCCTTATTGATATGGCATTCCCTGAAGACTGCAATATATCTTTGAAGATCTTCAGAAAGCTATCAAAATACAAGGACTTTGAAATCGAAATCTCAAAAATGTGGCACATGAGAACATCAACAATTTCAGATGTAGTTGGAGCCCTCGGATTGATTGGAAAATATTCCAATAGAATCATTGGAGGGATTCCTGGAAGCCCATGCCTTAAAGAAATACAAAAAATTGTTCTCACGGGCACAGCTTACACCTTACAAAAGGCTTTATCTATATAAAATATGCGTATTGTTTTTTCTTTCTTTCTTTGTTTTGTTTCTTTGTTTGGTCAATGGAAAATGTCACGATACCATTTCTGACCTTAGATCTCTGGGTGGGACCCGGAAAGAAATGAGTATAGATCAGAAACCAAAGGAAATAATAATAATAATAATAATAATAATAATAATAATAAAGAGATTCATATAGAAGGCGGATAGAAAGGCGTAGAACATGCGTTATATTAAAATTCTTTATGGAATGACAGAGCAACATTTTTGAATCCATTGCTCGGTCAACTGCTAGACTTGCGTCGAGATCTCATCAATTTACAACTGAGCTGGCGAGATGTAGCCTCAAATTCTTTGCTAAAAGTTTCTTTTCTCCTGCTTCTCGCTTGTGCAACTTCCCCCCACCGGCTCCATGCTTTCCAGCCAAGTATAATCTGCAAAAATTTAAATGCAATGTCAATCACTCTCTCCTGCCCTCCTGTTTGTTCTTTTCTCTTCCCACTCATTAATAATGTTTCTGTTCCTAATTCTTCCATTGCCTGTAACCCCCTTGTGTCTTACCGGCGTCAGTTTTAACCAGTGGTTCCCAAACGGTGCGACGTGCCTCATAGGTCCGACGGAAGAGGATAGCGGGTAAGGCGGAGTAGTTGAAAGACAATCAAAGATTTAGAAACAGTTTCAAAAAATTCATATGTTAAAAATAAATATGGTTTCAAAATTCTAAATATTATTATTAACCTCAATGGGTTATTTAATGCCGACAAGATTTTTAATGCTGGTAATATTTTTTTCAAAAATGTATTGTTGGTAAAAAAAAATTCCCAAAAAGTATTTCTGGTATTAAAACCTATTTTATACTTTCATAATGTTTGACCCCCTTTTTTGGTGGGGGGGGTAACTATTTACCCATAGCTGGGACCCTGATAGGTGCTACCACGCCGGGTCAGGTTGGACCTGGGAACACCAGCAATTGAGAGGTGGTCCCACGCTCCTCAAAACATTCTGATCAAAGGACTTGCTGTCGTATGTAGCTTATCGTCTTACCCAGGACGCGTATGTAGTTTATCGTCTTACCCAGGACGTGGAAGTAGTTTATCGTCTTACCCAGAACAGGGATGTAGTTTATCGTCTTACCCAGGACGTGGATGTGGTTTATCGTCTTACCCAGGACGTGGATGTAGTTTATCGTCTTACCCAGGACGCGGATGTTGTTTATCGTCTTACCCAGGACGGGGATGTAGTTTATCGTCTTACCCATGGCGTGGATGTAGTTTAGCGTCTTACCCAGAACAGGGATGTAGTTTATCGTCTTACCCAGGCCGTGAATGTTGTTTATCGTCTTACCCAGGACGTGGATGTTGTTTATCGTCTTACCCAGGACGGGGATGTAGTTTATCGTCATACCCAGTACGATGGATTACTTGTATTTTCATGCACGAGTCCCAGTATAAATAGTTATAAATAATTATTGACCGATTTTATCATTGTGATATTTTTGCATTTTATCAAGTTTTAACAGTATAGTAATTAGGATCCGTAAATTGGAGGAGAGAGTTTTCAATATTAATGTTCTGACTTCGAATCCGCAGTTATCCCCCTTTAATGCTCTCTCTGTTTTTTTATTTTTATTTTAAAATGTACTTTTTATCACATAAAATTTAGTGAAGGGCAAGCAAATTTTAATTACGAAAATGCAACCCAGAGAAAAAAGTTTGAGAACCACTGATTTAAACTGAAGTCTTCTTTTTCCATATGCAGTAATCATATTGCTTAATGTTTGTTTTTCTTGATTTTAGATGAAAACTTGGATATTTTACAACATATTTCAGAGAAATTTTCACTTTCAAAATTGTTATTGATTATTATAATTTAGATATCTAGAAAAAGTAACCGACAGGATATGAATTAAAATCATGCTTTTTATTCCATACATTTTGATAATTTTGCTTCATGTTTGTATATTCTTCAGATGAAAACTTGAAAATTTTCCAATATCTATCAGAGAAATATTTACTTTCCAAAATTATGCCCAGCAGTGTCCAGTAAAAAAAGCGGTAAATTAATAAAGACGTGAGGCAACCATGGAAAAATGGTGACGACTGATGTGACTGAAAAATTTAGGAAGAATTTCTGCATATTTCGTCAATCCCCACGTCGAATGTTCTTCTTTGAAAAGTACGAAAACTTGACGCTCAAATTCAGTGAGTTCTTTGGTCATACGACATCGTTACTACCATGGAAAGTGCTCGGACGAACTGCATCTTCACGTTTCATCAGATCTGACATTCACGGCTAGGACCCGCTATGCCATTTACATAGTAGCAAACCACCCACATTCTCTTCTTATTCCATCGGCGTGAAGTTCAACTCAAACAGATACCTCCCGCGAATCTCTGCCCTATGGAACAGACACCCTACAATCTTAATCTGTTCGAATCTAAAGTCAACCATTATCTTACTCACCCATACATATAAACTAGCCCTTAATGTAACCGTCTACCTCGAGTGGCCCCCGAGCCTTGTACAGGGTGAACCTTACTGTAAATAAAGGGCAGAAAGAAAGACAAAAGTTGTTTGCAAATAAACTTTAAATGACGAGTCACAAAATAGAACAAGCAGTTAATAATAAAAGAACCAATTAGAGTTAAGTAATTACGTGAGAATCCAATAATTATTCAGGGTCATGAATATTCAAGAAGTTATAGTGGGTTATCAGTTATAGTAAAGTGTATGACTGTGGACACAGGTTAGTTTGATTTGGCCTTGTTAGTTAGATAGCCCACCATAAGAGAGGTATAAAACAAGGAAATCAAATTGTAAAGTGAAACAACAAATTTATATACATATAAATCAATTATGGTCTTTACAAATAAAATTAATGTATTTTGGTTGATACAAGGTCTTCAAAATGTTCGTAGTGGTCCTTGCAAGAATGAGTTTATGTGTACGTGTGCAGAAACGTATGTGTGGGTGTATGTATGTATGAGCGTTATAGAAGGGTAGGAATGTCTTTGAAGTAATCGCTCAGTCTTAAAATGTTCTGTTCATTTATAAAAGAGGTGAAGGAGAAAGGTAGAGATAATAACGATCGCTTGACGTTTTTCAAGGGACGTGTTAATACGCTTGTCTCCTTCTCTCTGGTGACAGGCGAACTTGCCTGTCTTTTATTATGTTTGTGGGAACGTCATTTGGGAATTCACTTCCAGATATGATTTGGGCCTTTCCATTGGATGACGAACAAACTTCGCGTCGGCTCGCGAAAAGGTCCGTAAAAGAATTTGCTTCTGAGAATTAAAGATTATTTGAATTTTGTTTTTAAATGTTTCCCAGTTTTCTATTGGCTGAAAAACATTTCACATCAAAGTGTGAGATTTCACGAGTTTTGTTTTGGATTCGCTTTTGCGTGTGTTAAGCAAAGTTTGTAAATTCGATTCTTTTTAAATTTCTAACAAAATCAATGAGTCAGTGCTTAACATTTGAATTTTAAATCTAGATCTTGTTTTGTTCACTACAAAGTTTATTCAAGGTCAATTTTTCTTGAAAGATAAAACGGTGATACTAAATTTGCTGCTTTTTATACTGGGCACCCTGTAGTTTAGATTTATGGAAAAAAGGAACCGTCATTTCAAATTAATAACGACAAGATGTGGGTTAAACTGATGCTTTTTTCTAAATAATAAATTGTTTAAATATTAATATTAATTATTAATGTTAACTATTTAAAATATGTTAAATAATGCTAAATATTAACGTTAAATATTGATAAACTGGTGAAACTGATTCTTTTTTTTCATATATTGTGATAATTTTACTTAATGTTAGAATTTTCTTAATTTCGAATGAAAGCTAGAAAAATTTCAAAAACATTTCAGTGAAAGTTTCGCTTGCCTAAATTATAGTCCATAATTATAGCTTATATATATATATATATATATATATATATATATATATATATATATATATATATAAGCATAAAGCCCCAAGCAAGGCGGGAAGCCACTAGCACGCAAGGAGTTACAGAGCGAGAGAAAAGAGATAGAGGAAAGGATGAAGAGAAGGTTAGGGGATAGATCAAGGCATCTGGAGACGTCGATTGACATTACATTTGAATAGTTGGAGATTATAGCTATCAGGGAAACAAGAAAAGGGGAGGGAGTTCCACAGGCGAAAAGTGCGAGACATGAAGCTATTGGAGTAGAAGAGACGGCTACATTTGACAGTTTCGACAGTGAAAGGGTGAGAGCGAGATGCCAGCCTAGTAGAACGCTTAAATTCATGAAGTCTGGGAACCAGCGAAAGCAGTTACCATGAAAGTATTTGTAAAAAAGACAGAGGGAGGCGACGGCACGTCTGTGAGAGAGCGACTGCAGATGAGATACCAGATCAGAGCCAATTATATTGCATATCCGTCTCTGGATAAACGTATATGGAAAAAAAGGTAGCAATTTAAACTTACGTCACGTGGATATGGGTTAAAATAATTTCATGTTTGTTGAATATTTACATAAAAACATGGACAGGTAACAAAAACTAGCGAGAATAAGGGAGAGAATGAAAAGATAAAGTAAAATGTGAGAGAAGATTAGGGGTATGAGATAATGGATAATGTAAACAAATGACGTCACACATTATGAAATGGACAAAGTCCGACAATTATTTCAAGACATTTTTATGTTTATACGTTCTTTATAATGTGTGACGTCATTTGTTTACATTTGATACGTCATGAGCAGATATGAATGTACGTGAGAGATTCATAGAAGATTGAAGTTTAAATACAGTAAATTCGACCTTGCTAACCGATCGCTCCTCTGTAGCCAAATCGGTTAAAGGCACATCAAGCTAAATGACGGTTCTGTATAGGATACAGGTTCGAATCTTGTCGGAAGATGAATATTTTCTGTGAAAATTTCTCGGACATTCAGGCCGGTAGATGTTGTTTAATACTCTTTATTACAAAAACAGAGCATTTACTTAAATATTTGTGTCTATAAAAAGAATGTATAAACATAAAAATGTCTTAAAATAATGGATAATCTTAACTGTCAGCCACCGTGGAATTTGTACAGGAAGTAATTAATAAATCTTGCCCAAAGGTCGAGAAAGAACAGCATTAGTTATGTTTAGCACTGAAAAACTGAAGGGTTTGAAAAAGTTATAACTTGTTCGTTTTTAATTATTTTCTTTTGTTTGCAGGTTAAAGAGCATCCGTTGGAGATTAAAATGGCTACGTATGATGTCCAGCAATGAGCAAATGTCCTTGAGTTTTTCTATTCCAATGATAGATGAATTATTCCAAGTCTACCTGCAATATTTAATGTCAGATTATCTCCTAGCGATAACATGATTCGGAACTTAATCGACCGATTTGATCAGTTGGTGATCTTCCGAGAAGAGGTCCTAAGCGCATTGTGTACACTGACGCAGCGATGGAAGCTGTACGGCAGTGTGTCCTTGAGAATCCATCAGTTTCCACCTGTCGTCGCTCTGTTCAACTAGGTATCGTCTGAACATCGCTTCAGTAGATTCTGAAAATTTAAGATTCTGAAGATTTAAAAATGTTTCCATCCAAGGTTCAAATGATTCAAACTTTACTAGCCCAAGATATTTATGTGTTTGCAAAAGTTAGTTTTGTTTTATATCTTAGTTTGTCTTTCAGTGACTACCCTGTATTTTTTAAGAAATTATCCACAAAAAGCATCTTATATATAACCGACAAAATGTGGAGATATTTTTAGCTGAACATATCAGTCGTACAATTATGACAGTCTCGTTAGTTGATTATTAATATAACGCTAGCAAGGATACCCGACGTTGCAAGAGTTATTTCTCTTTCCTTTACTCCTCTACGTAATAGAATGGTTCTATCATTTTTTTTTATTTATGTATTTATTTTGGAAGAGAGAGAGAGAGAGAGAGAGAGATTTGCGCATGTTATGGTATTAAAGACATTGTCGTAATTAAAACAGTCCGAGTTAAGGATTTTTGATAGTAGTTTTTAAATCATTTTTCATCAAGCAAGGCAATAAAGCCACAAAAACGCAACTGGTTACTGAACGTGAAAAAGTCTAAGAAAAAGTAAAACATTATAAAGAAAAGAGAACAATAAAATAATAGGAATTAAGAAGACAGAAGATAACGATTGACATTGCATTCAAATTTTTTAAGATCAAATCTGAGTGGGATGCAAAAAGCCGGAAGAGAGTTTTACAAGCGAGAAGTGCGGGAGAGGTTAGCATAAAGCTTACGCTTACATCTAGCCATTTCAAGCGTGAAATGATGAGACCTATCTGCCAATCTAGTAGTGCGCTTAAATTCGTAAAGTCGAGGAAAGTTCATCAGAACAATTACCATGAAAATATTTCTAGAAAAGACAAATGGAATCTACTTTAGAATATTATAATTTAATCATTTTTCTTAGATTTTAAAGATATACTCTTAAAAAATGTCAGCATAGACATTTTTAAAATCAATTCACTTCAAGCAAGGCGATAATGCCATTAAGATGCAAGGGGCTACTGGGAGTGAAAGAGAATTAAAAAGACTTGCTTGAAGCAAACGAATGTCTAACCACACTGATGAGCTGTGATACAGCGAACTAGTCTGCCTGTGGATGACGATATAATTTTATTATATAAACTTTATATATTGTTTATCCTTATACAATTTATATACAGGGTGCGATAGATAAATTGTCATCTAAATTACGCAAAAATGAAAATAACACTGACATCTTATTTTAACAGATATATTTACAAAAATATCTTGAAAATACTAAAGAGTAAATTTATTCAATAAAATCATTGGCTTCAACCACGGTCAGCAGACGAATTCGGAATCTCCTGTAACTCTTCTGGACGGTCTCCTTGTTTAAGTTGGTGAATGCTGCCATAATCCTTGTCTTCAGTTCATTTTTTGTTGGTCTCTCGCACAACTGAACGCCACATATAATAATCAAGGGGTTTGCAGTCTGGGTAGTTAGGTAGTCAGATGTAAGGTGTGATGTTTTCGCAGAAAAGCCATGACTGGTTTCTCCTGCTTGTGTGGCATGGTCCTGTTGCCAGCAGTATCTCCTCAAGACACTTGGTGCATGCCTCCATGTTGAGTCTGAGGCCCTCATCAACAAATTTGGAAGTTCTTTTCTTGTCAGAACGACCAGACTGAGTTTTCGTCCAACTCTTTCCGAATCCTATATATATATATATATATATATATATATATATATATATATATAGAGAGAGAGAGAGAGAGAGAGAGAGAGAGAGAGAGAGTAGCGGCCATAACACCCTAATCTTTATTCGGTAAAAATTTCATTGCTAATCATGCATTACTTTTAAAGTAATATACATATTTATGTCTTTGTTGTTTCCGTTCAAACAATATTATTATATTATGGCCGCTAGTGTATGTGTGTGTGTGTTTCAAATGCTTCTTAAGAAACATGCACACAACCCATATACCCAGTTAAAAAGCAAAAATAAACCTATCCTTGATAATAGCTAAAAGTATAGCCGAAAGCGCTCAGAATTACAGAAAGTTTACTCAGTTTCTGCACACTCTGTGTTCAGAAAAGAAAACACTTGTTCGAATACAAGAAAAATTAAATAAAAAGTCTAATCTCAGTACTTTGTCTGTCGTCTTAAATGAAACATATATAAAGCCTAATTTTATACCTCTGCTGCCCCTTGGTCATGTCCAATCGAGCCCGGAAAAGGCTGTGGAAGTCAATCCAGACTGAAAACTCGGGGTGAATTCCCGAAGGGGGTTGGCCGTCAATACTGACAACTTTCCGGCAACGTCTGCAGCCAACCCGACCCCAAGTGGAACACACTGAATTCCTTTGTCGGTACAAAAATGTAGTTTGGGTAACGCACGGCTTCCATATACCAGTGCTCAGGCCTGCGCCCGGGACAGGTCATTCCAGTCTTGCCACCAAACAACTGAACTTTGAACAAACAGGGCGTTACCTTTATCTCGAGACATAAACGGATGCCTACGATATATATATATATATATATATATATATATATATATATATATATGAAATAATTAATTACACGCATTGTCGTATTCCTGTCGGGCACTGATACTTATACTGCTCTCTACAGATACCCGGAAAGTCATAAAACGAGACCCAACACGAAGAATACGCCACATTATTATGAGGCGATTTTATTAGCAGTTCGATGAAGATAAATGGAATCGAGAAAAGTGGACATTTGCCACCGGTCCCTCTCCATGAAATTATAAAATGGGCGTGCCGGTTGGATCTGGCAGAATCACGTGATTGAAATATGGAATGCAAAGTTCATCCACAGCAGAAGTAGATCGACGGTGAATGGCGCCAAGCAGAAAAAAATCTTTAGGGTAAGTTACTGAAAAATCTATCTATCTATCTATCTATCTATCTATCTATCTATCTCACACTGTTCATATCTATCTATCTATCTATCTATCTATCTATCTATCTATCTATCTATCTATCACAGATTGTTCATTATCTATCTATCTATCTATCTATCTATCTATCTATCTATCTATCTCAGTCTGGTCATTATCTATCTATCTATCTATCTATCTATCTCAGTCTGGTCATTATCTATCTATCTATCTATCTATCTATCTATCTATCTATCTATCTATCTATCTATCTATCTATCTCAGTCGGTCCATTACCTATCTATCTATCTATCTATCTATCACAGTCTGGTCATTATCTATCTATCGAAGTCTGTTCATTATCTATCTATTTATCTATCTATCTGTCAGTACAGTATTTACATATTATACAGTATTTACATTATTCTATCCCAGTCTGTTTATATCTATCTATCTATCTATCTATCTATCTATCTATCTATGCATATCAGTCTCTTCATATCTCAGTCTGCTCATATTCAATCTATCTATCTATCTATATATATATATATATATATATATATATATATATATATATTCTCTTGGTCTTTCGCAGTCTGTACCTATCTGTGTATCTCAATCCGTCCACACACACACACACACACACACACACACACACACATATATATATATATATATATATATATATATATATATATATATATATATATATATATATATTGATAGACACTAATAATAATACATTTACTACCTCCCCATATAATAAACTATCTAGCATAAACACGTGCACTCCCAACTATTAAAGTGAATGCCCTAACTATTATAAACCGTGGAAAAGCAAAGTCTTCAACAAGATTTTCTATACTGAATTGAAAAATATTATAAAAACCCTCATTAATAATGAATTTCCTAATGACATTGTTGATGAACAAATTAGACGATCTACTGGGAATTTTAACATAAATAAAGATGAACAGAGTGTGTCCTCAAATAACTCTAAACATATCAAACAACTATTCTGTAATCAAATGCATTCTAACTATAAACAGGGGGAAAAATTCTAAAAAGACTCATAAACACCAATATATTCTCTAATGATCCAAGTAAGAAAACTAAAATGAATTATATACTATACAGTGTAACCCGGATATAAGAGACTCTGATATAAGAGAAACCCGGATACAAGAGAAACCCGGATGTAAGAGAGATTTTCTCTGGTTCCAAATTAGAGCCTGTGTTAATGTAAACAAAATAGACCAAACCCGGATATAAGAGATACCCGGATATAAGAGACTTCTTCTCCGGTTCTGACAACTCTCTTATATCCGGGTTACACTGTACTAAATTTCATACGACTAACTTAGTCGTCCAAAACAATTCTTCTTCAACTTGCATCTTACGAAAGACCAGTATTGTATCTCAATTTAAATGTCCTTGGGGAAATTGTGTCTTTGACAAAAATGTTAACACGTATGTTGGTTTTACAACAACGACGATGACGAGAAGGCCTACGTTACACTTGAACGATCATAGTTGAATCTCAGAAAATTTAAAGGAACACTCATGTCTACATTCAGAGTTTAGACAGATATTAGTGGAAAATACATTAATGCTCCATCAAGAGCAATACACACACACACACACACACACACACACACACACACACACACATATATATATATATATATATATATATATATATATATATATATATATATCTTCGAAAGTACTTGTAAAAGAACATCTAATCCATCTCATAATTTTAAACATGAGGATCGCGTCATTCAGAGAGTTGTTAGTAAGTTAATATTTTATTGGTTTGTTAGCGAAATGATTTCGCCATTAATTACATTAATTTTACTAAAAATTCTTTGGGTGATATACATATATATATATATATATATATATATATATATATATATATATATATATAGAGAGAGAGAGAGAGAGAGAGAGAGGTTTCTTCATTTACATATATTTAAGTCTATTCATTATTTAGATGTGCGTTTGCTGTCGTAATGGACACTGGCTTAAAATGAAAAATCGGAAAGCCGAGTTCGAATCCCAGTCATGTTCGTTACATTTACTTACTTGCAAATAGCCTTTTGAAAAGATTATGAACCCATCTCTTCTCCCCCAAGCTATAGGTTAAATAGTAGGATTGTTACCTGGAAAAATCATTGGCAACTCTCAACCAAAAAATTGTTAATGCTATATTCACTCGCAAATAAGCAAATTATTTTTAAGATTCTAAATATGTTTCGTCTTTAAATAATGCACAAAGGGTTGATAAACCGAAAAAAAGAAATCAACAAATCAGCAATATCTATATTTATGCCTGTCTGTCTCAGTATTCTAAGATCTAAGGTAGTCATAAGTATGTATGTATGTCGAGTGTTTAGAATGTTCGCTTTCTAACCATGAGACCCAGGTTCAAATCTCACCATGGTCGATTTGTCTGGGATCGTCCCCACTCTATTATCCATGTCTGGAGTGGGGACGATATCAGCGTGCGGCACTTTTGGAAAGTGCCTGAATACCATACCACGGGTTGACCCAAGCCTTGTGAGTGAAATTGGGTAGACGGAACACATGGGGCCATCAATAGCTGTGGTAGCACGAAGTCACAAGTCATCGTGAGCGAGAGTTTGAGTGTGCGGGCATTGTTCAGATTGTTGATCACGCTAGATAACACGCTCTCTCCACAGAAACTGTAACTAAGGTCAGCTCAGAATAGTTGCAGTATAAACAACAGGTTGGCTCCGTGGGTGTTGAACAAACACAAATGTGCCCGAGCCATCGTCTGCAACAGGGATTGGCTAGCCGCCCTAGTAGACGGGTGTCCTCGAATACGAATGGCCTGCTATTCTCTCTCTCTCTCTCTCTCTCTCTCTCTATATATATATATATATATATATATATATATATATATATATATTTCTCCTTCTCATTTCTGCATATGTCTGCTATCCTCAGCCTGTTAATAATTATCTATCTGACTGCATTTAGTATT
>OZ010586.1:21424933-21427433 GCA_963932145.1 Acanthosepion lycidas | reverse complement strand
CAGTTACTCACTCACTCCTACACTTTCACTCACTCATTTTCACTCATTCGCATTCTCCCTCTCTCTCTGTCTCTATTCCACACACTGAATCACTCACTCCCACACTTTCACTCACACACTTTCACCCACCCACTTTCACTCATTTATACTCTCTCTCTCACTCTGTCTCACACACCCTCACACTTACTCAATTTCACAAATTTTCACTCACTCTCTCATACACTCACTCTCTGTTTCATTTTATCTCACCCTCTCAATCATTCACTCTCTCATTACGTCTCACACTTTCATTCATTTATTCATTTACTGACTCTCTCATTCTGCCTCGCACTTTCATTCATTCACTCACTCTTTCATTGTTATTCTTTCACTCACTTACTCTCTCAATCTGTCACCATTTCATTCTGCCTCACACTCTCACTCACTCACTCACTCACTCACTCTTTCTTATATATTTTTTACTTACTTAATTATACAAATGAATATTGATTTCGTCTGCAACGCTAGTGAATTATACAATGGCTGCTGAAAAGTCCTCGACCCTACCCACTGCCTAAATCTAACCAAATAAACAAATAACAGAATTTGTGGGTGCAAATCCTTTATTGGTCGGGTTGAGTACTTTTCTGATCCATCACATAGATTTATTTTAAGATCATTTTTTAATTATAGATATTTACTAAGCTTAGCCTAGTCTGACACAGGGCCACAAAAGTGGAGCATCATATGAGGGTTGAAATGAATACACTAAGTAGAGGTATGGCACGATGTGATTGTGTAGTAAACAGCTCATAAAATAACGGAATACTTTAAATTTCTGTTGCAAAGGTGATAGGTTAGCAGTTTTAAGACTTAAATTAGCAGCTATGCTATTTCTATAGGAAAGCATTCACTCGAGAATGGACAAATCCTGATAGACCCACTATTCTGTTCTTGATTTATTATTAAATCAAAATAATTAAAGGACAAAAGAGAAAATGGCTTTTAATAGAGACAAAGTATTTACACGGGCTCGTATATTAGGTTGGTGCAAAAATAATGTCGGTTTTTGACGTTCAAAAATACTTCAAAAAACGACATTATTTTTGCACCAACTTAATATTTACAAAAATCTAGTGGAACATTACGAGCAAATATATTCGGACAGATTTCATTTTGAAGAAGAAACATTCTTGCGTACATATTAATTAATTTATATGTGCGATCATTAATTTATTATTTCATTATTTATTCACTAGCAGCCATACCCAGCTAGTCGATCAGAAAAAGCGTTCAATTAGAATGGAGCAAAAACAGCATCATGTTTCGATGTAACAGAGTCTATCTTCTTCAATTACTTTCAAGTACTTTCATTAAAAAATATTTTGAATTAAAGCAGTTACTAATATAACAGAAGTAATTTGTATTTATTCAATCGAATTTAGCCGAGGACATGAAGGAGTAAAACAGGCAACATGAAGACCCACTTCAGACCACAATTATTTTGGAGTTTTTGAAATTCAATTTGTCGATGTGCTACCAGGGATGTAAAAGGGGATACATTTATAAAGCAATTGTTAAGTTTTGATGAAAATTGATTGAAATATCAACGAAAAATAAGAAAGAAACCAGTGAAAAATCTCTATTTTTTGCTATTTACGCGGGTTTTCACAAAATGGGTGGACTCAATTATCAAGTTAAATGATTGTTAAACAATCAACTTATTGTTGGCTACAATTGAGTGAAGTTTGTATTAGATTGCTTGAAAATTGAGGGAGTTTTTAATTTAAAATTTGTGTTGAAATCGATTTGTGTTGAAATCGATTTTTCGTTTTTCACGTTTTTTTTGCTAAACACAGTGGCGTAGAAAAAAATGAGGTATCGTTGAGCTCGTCATGATCTAAGTAACCTACACACCGTGTTTGAACGAAATCGGGGGAAAATAGTTGAATTTATCGATCTTTGATCGGCTTTATCGATTATTAATCTTTTTTAAATTATCGATTTTTTACGCTAAGAACCTATCTCTTACATTGTATAATGCATATGCCAAGTTTGGTCAAAATCGGTTGGATGGATCGCTAGTGAAAAGGTATCACACAGACAGCCATCCTCTGTTTTATATATAGAGATTATTCATTTATTATTATTATCGCCATCCTCTGTCCTTATTCCCTTTATCTCTTGGAGAGTTGTCAAGGAGAGTTTCACGAGGACATTCGCGTGAATTTGATTTTGGTGGACAAGACTGCGCGACGGAGAAACCTACACACTTATCATTACATTATATATGAATATCGTTATTAAATATTATTTATTCATTATTCTTTATTTATTACTAAATATTATTATTAAATATTATTTATTATTAAATATTATCATTTTATTACTATATTATATGAACATCGTTATTAAATATTATTTATTCATTATTATTTGTTTATTATTAATTATTATTATTATTATTATTATTAGATATTTATTATTAAATATTATCATCAAATTATTATATGAATATCGG
>OZ010586.1:21279933-21419933 GCA_963932145.1 Acanthosepion lycidas | reverse complement strand
CGACGCGTGACATATTTAATGGGCTTAAAATGTGGATGGAGGAACAGGGTCTTGGAGAAATAAAAAGACAAAACTTATTAAGAGCTACAAGGTACAGGAGGTGGAAGGCCATGATCGCCTACGTCCTGAGGGGACACGGCGCATAAAAGAAAGAAGGATCTTTATTGTTTATGTTTGGAGCCGAGCTTTGTAATGACTGGATAAATATTGGTCCTTTTTTCTGCGGGCTTCTTAAGTTTAGTGTGGTCAGAGTTGAAATGTGGTTCAAAGTGTTTCTTGAGACCAAGACATTTCTTCTGCGGAGGTTTTGATTGGCTGATATTATTGTAATTTTTTCGCTTTTCTCCACATTTTAACGCATTGTCTTTGCTGCTTGGATTCATTTATTTCATTTTCAGTTTTCTGGATTTTCTCGAAGAATTAACGAATTTTTGTCTTATTTTCTTTGTTAATTATTTGAGACGTTCCTTTCCATTTCCCTCTTATTTTTAGTTCTAGCTTGTATCAATTTTTTTCAACTCAGGGTTGTCGCCTCATGGGTGTATTTTTCCTTATAGGTATTCTTGGAATGACCTCACGTGCTCCAGTTAATGAAGATATGATAACTTTATTTGATTCCTCGGCCAAGGAAAGCACACTCTCTTCACCCAGATTCATTTTTTCAAAAAAAAAAACATGTCTGCCCAGTTTCGTATTCGAAACGTAATTAAAGCAATTTCTAAATTATAAATGGATTTAGATTTAATCCGACATTTTTATTAATTCAAACCTTATTATGGTGAACACTTCCTATTTGAAAAAGACGCCCAATTTTTATGTATTAAACATTGTGTACTGCGTCTATCAGCCTGCGTAGTAGACACGGACTCCTTGGAAAGAAAATGTTTTCCGGCAGGAGTCGAACCTGCGTGCCCCTTTGTAGGGGAAATCACTGTTTGGTTCGGCGTGCGTTAGCGATCGGTCACGAAGATCTTCACATTTAAAAAAATAAAAATAAAAAAGCGTTTAGAGGTCATTTGATAAAATCGCCTGAGGAAGCCATAAAGTTGAAACCAAGGTACAGGATTCAACTGAGTAGTATATATATATATATATATATATATATAGTTAGATAGATAGATAGATAGATAGATATTGGACAGCAACATTTCTTTCAAACATATTTCGTTGAATATGAATGCCAAGAAAAAACTTGTCGTATATATATATATATATATATATATATATATATATATATATATATATACACACACACACACACACATATATATATATATTTGTCTGACGATCGAACATGAAACCCAGGGTCACAAACTCGCATCAATCCAAGATCTATCTCTGATACTAAGCACTTTCTAATAAGTACTGCGCATATAATATATTAAATAATAATATATAAAATATGTTACACATATACATATATTTATATACACACACTTTTCACACACACACACACACACACACGCACACACACATATATATATATATATATATATATATATACATTGGATTGGCGAATAACTATCAGGCTTTTTTAAACAATATTTGCAATGAAAAAAGAAGCATAGAAATTCAACAATAACATTTTAAAATTAATATGATTATCGACATGCTTTTTTGTAATCTGAAAATAAAATATTTTTATTAAAAAAAGCAAATAAAATAAACATCAATTTTTATTAGCAAATAACTCACCTACGAAAACGCCTGATAATTATGCGCCAACCCAATATATATGTGTGTATCCGTGTATGCGTGTTTATACATATATACATATACTCTAACTTTCTCCTCACTCTTTTTCGTAATCTACCCAACCAGAAAGTGACTTAAACATCAGGACCCAGGATCACGCCCCATATATATTGAAGAAAGAAATGACTGAAAAAAAATAATACTAACAAACAAATTCACTATTATTTCTATTCTACCCGGTCTACCATCAACAAGTTATGGTTAACGAGCTTCTCTTTGTGTAGCCCTATTAAATGGCAGAAACATGAAAACAAGACAACCTCATGCGGTCATAAACGCGGCTGGCGAAAGGCAAAAGCGCCAGAAGTAATTCTCTTGTTGTCTGCGTCTCTGTCGGCAAATAGAGGGGGCATCTGACTCGATTAATCATGGCCAGATGTAAAAGAGAGGTGGCGGGGAACGGTTGCACTGAAAGGCTTGGCTTCGATTTGGGCCGCCAATATTTAATGTCATCAGGTGAAAAAATTGGAGGTGCGGCATAGAAAATGTCATGGTCAAAGGTTCATTTTGAAGATTTGTCAATACGGCGCAGAGCAAGCAAAAAAGAAAGAATGAAAGAGGAAAAGATGAAAACAGAAAGAAGCAAAAAATGAAGAAAAAAAGAAGAAACAAACAAGCAAAAAATGAAGAAAAAAAAAGAAACAAACAAGCAAAAAATGAAGGAAGGAAGGAAGGAAGCAAGGAAGAGGCAGAAATGAAGGAAGAAGCAAAAAGAAAGAAAGAGAAAATGAAGAAAGAAAAGAAGAAAAAATGAAGAAAAAAGAAACAAAAAAGAAACAAAAACTAAAGAAAGAAAAATTAAAAATATGTAAAAAATGAGCGAAGCAAGAGTTAATAAATGAAGAAAAAAGCAAAAAGAAAGAAAGAAAGAAAGAGCGAAAGAAAAAGAAATAAGCAAAATGAAAGAAAGAGCGAAAGAAGCAAAAAGAAAGAAAGAAAGAAAGAAAGAAAGAAGCAGAAGAGATAAATTCTAAATCCTGGATACAATAGAATCATGCATTTGTGAATCCGGTTCACGAAAATCGATAAAACCAGAAGAAAACATAAGCAAAAATAAAGCCGTTCCTGCCTTGGACAAAGGATTTGGAACTTTTATGAAGAATACCGGAAGTCAAAAAGAAAAATAAATGCCAACAAAGCATTAAGAAAATTAAGTTATTAATAGGTAACACCAAAAATAGAACTAAAAAAAATATTAAAGATCCATTTAAAACAATTTAGATGTCTCCTTTTTTCAGCAAAATATTTTGGTTTAATTTGAAAGATAAAATAGACTAATGCTAATTTATAATAAAACAAAAAATAATATCCAGCATTTCACTCAATTTTTAAAACCTTTGAAAATGTTCTTAGATTCGATTAATCAGCAACTTGAAAGGAAATTAGTAAAGTTAACGATTAATTAAAAGAATTTTGGAAAAGTATTACTTACTTTATACTTAAATAATAGCGAAAAACACTTTTGAACAGAGCAAGGTATATTCTACCTGACAAGTTCATAGGTCAAACAGTATCAGTCTAGCCGGTAACTCCCACTTGAAAAATACCTGGAATTTAACGGATGACTAAAACTACTAAAATACAGTAACTGATTTCGTTTATGTTTAAAAATAATCAATTTTTCATCTTATATAAGAAGTAAATTAGGAATGTGTGTTTTATTCTATAGCAGTTGTTCCCAGCCGATTTTGGTTCCTGTCCCACTTTGGTATTTCTAAAATTCTGGTGCCAACGTAATATTTACTTCTTACATATTCAAAATGTTACTGCAATTCACGTGAAGGAAACTTAAAAGGCCATTAATTTGGTCTCTAAACAAGCCTCCAAAGACCATGGCGTCCATGAAAGAGAAAAATTAAAAAAAAAACAGAAAAAGACCGTTAAATATATATATATATAGTTTCAAAACATATAATAAAGTACAGAAAGGCAGAAATATAAAATATTTGAATGAAATGTTATTCTGTACTATATTTTGATTATTTTAATCATGAAATAATAATGCAAAATGAAATTTGAGCTCACTAGAAAACAATTCAATGTTAACTCATTCTCGAATTGCTCCCTTATTCTGTTGGTAAGCCGAAGGGTGTACATTCTACGCATGCCCCACTAAACATTACTATGCCATACCGGTGAGGCATTCGACCCACGTTGGGAATCATTGTTTTATAGGCCTTTATATAAGAAAAAATGCGTAATTAATATTTTTATTTACATTATTTACATCTTTCGGACTGTTGTCTACATCTTTATTATCATATTCACGACATTTCGGCAGTTGTATGCCCCGGCCTTCTTCAGGTGAGCGTACAACGTCCGAAACGTCGTGAATATGGCAATAAAGATGAAGACATTTTTCCGAACGATGGAAACAGTGTAAATAGTTACAATATCTCATCTCAAATATTTTTTTAATTCTTTTTTTAAACTATTTGACAATTATTCTGAGTATTGGTGGTGGGGATATTTGATCTCATATAATATTTAATTACGCCAAATCAGATCTTTTTAATTATTTTAAGAAAATTTCGTAAATTAAAAATGTGCTACTAAAAAAAAAAAAAAAAAAAAACAGGAGAAAATTGGTCAAGACTTATTGAAGTGATACTGCTAATTTATTGCCACCACTTGGCTTTCTTTCAGCTACTCATGTAATAAAAATTATAGACACCTCCAATCATTATTTCAAACCTTCCCAATAGGGAAGTAAGTCAAAATTGCTGAATTATTTTCTATTTGATCTTCCGTACAAAAAATAATTTAACAGATGCAAAAAGAAAAAAGAAAAGGAAATTTAAACAAAAAAAAAAAATATTCACACGCAAAAATAACATTAAGCTTTTAGATTTTTTTTTTTATTTTCAAACAGATGTTTATTTAATAAAAAATATCTTTTTTCACATCAGCAATCGGAAGAATTTGAAAATAGCACTAAAAACTTAAAAGTATTTTTTTTTTCAAAAATAAATATTCATTACAGATTTTTCCCTGTCAAATCAGAAATAAAATAATTATGCTTTTTATTGAATTATGCAGGCAACAGATTGTACTTTGAATTTTATTGAATTATTTTTGTAAAATTTCAGGACAAATTTTCAAGATGCTCACATTTCGTATTGAAAAAATCTTTTACTGAAATAATATTTTCAGTGATTTTTCTTTATAAAACAATAAAATATATTTGTCATCTCCCCAATAATTTAAAAAATATTAACGATGTATCGAAATGTGGAGTGTGATAACTCACATCAAAACATGTGTCCATAAAATGTTCTATTCATCCGATAATTAATAATTATTTATAATTTTATATAAATCGGATAATTCCCTGATTTTTCGTAAATATTTTTGGTGAAATGTTAAAACTTCAATAAAGCAATATTGTTTATGAATTCGCTTGACCACTTGGAGAGTTGTTTCTTCAATAATAATAATTCAAACAATTCATACATTGGTTGCGCAACCACTACATTATCACGTCGTGTAATGTGCCATTTATCTGATCATAATTCAATTTAATTGCATGTCACTAAGCAACACAGCAAAATAAATAACACAAAATACTATATCACATAAAATGTCAAAAAACGACAAAAAAAGTAGAAGCATTAAGCATAAGATGCAAAGAAAAAAACATCAATAAAATTTGTTAAATTTAGGAACAATTTAAATATATTTTGAAAAAAAAAAGCACAACGATAATACGAACTCACGTGAAGACGCAAAAAAGCGAAAATGATGAAACAGATATAATACAAAATAACTTTCTCGTGAATGTGCTCAGACATTGGACAATTTATATTTAAATGTGACAAAATATAGAAAAGTAAATTTAAAAAATATTTAAATATGAACAATGGTTGGCCTTTAAGCAAATTGTTATACATGTAAAATGCTGCCTAAATACACCCAATATATATATATATATATATATATATATATATATATATATATATTTTACTTTAAACGTTTTGCTTTTGATGGATACCCGGAATTGAGTAGACCCACCGTTTATTTTAGATAGTATTTTATTTCGTCTACTGGCCTGCTAATTCGAGAATGGATGACCAAAGAAATTGCGCCCACTGTCAGGATACGAACTTGCCTGTCCCCTATGCAGGAAAAACCGTCATTTGATCCGGTGTACTTTAACCACTCAGCTACAAAGAGCTTCACAATCAGGCAACGTTATATTGACCTTTGAAGCCGTTCAGATTTTCTCAAAAGACATATTTTCTCAGTTTCGTATCCGAAACGTAACCAAAACAATTTCTAAAGAATTGGATTTATTTTCTTATTTTTATTTTTTAATCCGACATGTTTTATTACTTTAAACGTTATCTTTAATGGATACCGGTATTTGAGTTGAGGCTCCGTTTATTTTAAACAGTATTTTATTTACCGGCATGATATATATATATATATATTAGGTTGGTGCAAACATAATTTCGTTTTCTAACATATGTTACTATGTGAGAAAACGAAATTATTTTTGCACCAACCTAATATATATATATATATATATATATATATATATATATATATATATATATATATATATATATTACTGTATACAAAATGTATGCGTGTTATTTTTCAGTCAATTGAATCCAAATCAAGATTGCTTTTATTTGCTATGCATGAATACGCAGACATATGACGGTAAGAAGTCCTGAGTCCGCACCCACTTTCGAAAATTTTACCACATAACCAAATATCCGAATTTGGGAGAAAGTTTTTTGGGGGTCGGGCCGATAGTATTTCTTTACACACCTCGTTTATAGATTTACACCGACGCACAAACTCGCACACATGGAAACTCTGTGTCTGTGTGTGCGTGTGTGTCTCTCTCTCTCACATACACACACTCACATATATATATATATATTGATAATATTAGTGGTCAATATATATATATATATATATATATATATATATATATATATATATATATATATATAAAATATAAATTCCCAAGAGGATAGAATCCCGGTAGAACTCAATGTTCAGGACAGAGTAAGAATAAAAGGCTCAAACACTAATATTCCATGGTTATAATTTATTACATTGGAATCGTAATCACAATCCAATTCATCTGACCTACAAATTCAACATATATATATGTGTGTGTGTGTGTGTGTGTGTGTGTGTGTGTGTGTGTGTGTCCACGGAGTACATGTTCAATTCCCCTCTGGAGACACATTTTCTAGACTATTTGATTTTAAATCGTTGGTTTAAAAAGCAGAGATGCCTACTCAAACACATGCACCCACTAATTATAACATTCACAGTAATAAGAAATATATATATTTGTGTTTATGTGTGTGTGTGCGCACGCCCGCGCGTCTCTGTGTGTGTGCGTTTGCATGTGTACGTGTGCGTAGGATGTATAATAGTATCCGAAACTAAATTGAAGATAATGACACAAAGTGTAAAAGCTACAAACGACGCGTTTCACCGAGAGGGCCTGCTGTCTCTGGCTTCTTCAAGTTAGAATGAAAGAAAGATAAAACTGTAAGGAAAAATGCGTTGCGATCTCTGAGGATAAAGATAAGTAGTGTCGATAAATCAAATTACCTTTTCGTATCTATGACCAGACCCCAGAGAGTGTCTGTCTACCCGTTTGTTTATATATATATATATATATATATATATATTATCAGTTTGGTGTCTTTAATGGTGGCTCACCGTAGTACATCTGACCACAGTTTTTGGCTGATGAGAAGAGAACAGGAGTCACTGATAAGGAAAGGCATTGAGAATGCTCTTGTATCGCAATTCTCAACAGTAATTTTATGACTTACAACTGAAGATCATCGCGAAGGTAATAAGAGTACAATGCGGTATACGAGCTCGTAGAGAAAAAAAAACGATCTATTTGGTGTCGACTGATTGGGGCCCAACAGCTTTAATATATATATGAACAAACAAACCAGACATCCTAATGCGACACATAATATCAGGTGAAAACAGTATACACCATAAATTAAAAAACAAAAATGTGCTCTAATATTTACCGTATATGCTAGCATAATGACCAACCCCCGCGCCCAATTTTCACTTATAAAAAATGATTTTATCATGTGTTTCGTATAGCACGAGAGTACCATTTCGGAGAGACTAAATTACAATAGACTAACCTCTTTTCCTCTATATCTTTATCCCATCTTCTAGTTAAATAAGTTTAAAAAGTAAAAGAGAATGATAAAAGTATCGTTAGTAACGCTATACCGGTTGAGTAAACGCGTCCAGCCATAAACAACCGAACGAGAAACATCTAAACATCTTATAAACGTAAACAATTGAGAAGATGCATAATCGCCATGTTTGTATTTTATAATACGATACTAATATGTGAACATATATATAATGAAATATATATATATATAATGAAACGCCAATTATTTTAAGACACTTTTATGTTTATACATTCGTTTTTATATTTTTAAGTATTAAATATTTAAGTAAATGCTCTGTTTATAATAAACAGTATTAAAGAATATTTACCGGCCTGAGTGTCCGAGAAATTGTCATAGAAAATATGCGTCCTCTGACTCCTGTCGGAGGACGGAAATTTCCTTGACAATTTGGTAAATGTTGTTAATACTGTTTATTATAAACAGAGCATTTACTTAAATATTGGTATCTATAAAAAAAATGTATAAACATAAAAATGTCTTAACTTAACTTCATCCTCATAGATCCCAACTCATTTTTCCAGTTTTAACTTTCTTTGATTCTAAGCCGGCGCTCTCGGCGAAACGCGTCGTTTGTAGCTTTTACACGTTGTCTCATTATCTTCATATTTATATTTGTGTGTGTGTAAGCGCAAGCCTATAGCTTGTGCATGTGTGTGTTTGTGTGTGCATGTGTGTGCATGTGTGTGTATGTGTGTGTGTAAATCCCCACGCGTTGAACCTTTTACAACTGGTAGCACCTGACCACTCCAGCGGCATCCGTTTTATTTCTTTTTGCTCGTGTACAAGTTGGCGATAAAGACTTTTGTCTTCGATGTGAGTTTACGAAAAGGGCACCGTGACCCTTCGTGTCTCAGGCGAGAAAGCAAAAGAAAGAAAGAAAGAAAAAAAAGAAAGAAAGAAAGAAAGAAAGGAGACTATTTTTTTTATTCTTGAAAAATTATCTGCCCTCAGCAAACAAATATGCAAAGTGTAACTCATTCTGTGAAACCGGTTTGGGTCACTTGACTTCACGCAACCCACCCCGATCCCTCCACCCCGATCCCTCACTTCTTTTCATAAAAACTGAATTCACCCATTCCCACCCACCCCACATCGCCACATTTCTTGAATGTTCGCGAAACACACACACGCGCGCACGCATCCACGCACACACACATGCAATTACCAAATCCACAAACTATACACACACATACGCACATGCCCACCTATAGGCTTGCGCTTACACACACACACAAATATATATATGAAGATAATGAGACAACGTGTAAAAGCTACAAACGACGCGTTTCGCCGAGAACGCCTGCTCTGTCTAGCTTAGAATGAAAGGAAGATAAAACTGTATGTAAGGAAAAATGAGTTGGGATCTCTGAGGATGAAGATAAATCAAATTACTTTTTCGTATGACCAGACCCAAGAGAGTGACTGTGTGCCTGTTTATATATATATATATATATATATATATATATATATATATATATATATATATATAAAGACATTTTTTTCTGTTTATACATTCTTTTTTACCACAATACATTTCGGGGCGGTATCTTAAGGACTTTAAAAATGCCCACTTCCATTTTTCAACGACAGAAAAAAAAAAACCCACTGTAGCCCGCCTTTACAATTGAACCAATCTGCATAACAAACCCTAATCTTGCACTACTAAATCCGCCAATCCATTGTCTTATTTTTATACTTTTGTAGGGCATATCCTTTAAGGACGTGGGCTATCATGGCTCTCAATAAATTCCTGTTTTTGTTGCTCTAGCTTTTGACCATTTACCATCACTATTTGTCCTTTTAACTCGCTCTTGTTAAAGGGGTTCGTTCTTTCTACCAGTTTCTCTTGTTTTTAGCAAATCTTATGATTATCAAATTCCTCAAGCTTTCTCTCTTCCTTTGTTGCAGAAATGTCAAATTTGTCTTTCAAATTGTAAATATCAACTTCCTTGAAATCTCTATCGCCTTAATACTTCCTCGTTGCTCACATTTCCTGTCCATTCGTCGGTAAAGCCACATCTCTGTCTTTTTATGATTCTTCATGTGAGTGTCCTGATTTCACTAGCAGTCCCCCTTCCAGAAGACAACCCCGATTGTGAACGTTAATATAGGCCTGTGACCGGAAATCCTCAATGTCTGCTTCAGTTGTTACTTGTTTCCAAAAGTTATCATTTATTTATTCTTATTATCGCTGGCCATAAAACACAAAATGCTAGAAACAGGGATAAAATCTCACACTCTCACATTCTATGTGGCTGTCCTAACCATGGTGTTATGCGAACATGTGGCTTCTAATGACTCACGACAGTAGTAATTTTCTATTGGGGTAATTGCTGATATTTTCTCCAATTACGGGCCGTCTAAAATGACATTTACTAAGCTTTGCCTCCTTTGACAAAAGGTCAGAACTATGGAACACCTAGCGAAGCATATATATATATATATATATATATATATATATATATATATATATATATATATATATGGAGGGGGTAAAAATTATATATATATATATATATATAAACATGAATCAAAAACGTGAATATATATATATATATATATATATATATGGGGGTAAGATATAAATATATATATATATATATATATATATATATATATATATATATATATATATATATATGGAGGGGGTAAAAATTATATATATATATATATATATATATAAAAGTGATTCAAAAATGTGAATATATATATATATATATATATATATATATATATATATATACTCGACACTCTCGTCGAATTCGACGTATGAGGGTCAAGCAGCTCAGTTCCAAGAAACCAACAGGCCGACACCAGCACATTAGATTTGATTATAGGGGTGAAGGTTTTGTGCAGAACCATCCACACTTTTTGATGGGCTGAATACAGAGACGTGTTGCACTACGCGACACAAAGTCCCCAAATGACCCTCCTCAGATTTTGAATTTAGAGTTGTTCTTTTCCTTGACTAGGTCCATCCAAGGCTATAGAACCCAGTCAGTCCTGCTATTTACCCATAACTGGAGAGAGAAGAAGAGGATTATATATATAGATATATATATATGAAAGTGGATATTGAGGTAAACACTCAGCGGTGACAATCTGTTTCACTATCAATATCAAATGTGAAAATTTTGAAAATTTGTCCTGAAATTTTGCAAAAATAATTCAATAAAATTCAAAATATAATCTGTTGATAATCAGTGATTGCATAATTTAATAAAAAGCATTATTATTTTATTGCTAATTTGACAGGGAAAAAATCTGCAATGAATATTTATTTTGGAAAAAAATTACTTTTAAGTTATATTCAAATTTTTTCAAAATTCTTTCTTACGAAATTTTATAAAAAATATTTCACACACGACAAAATTATATATATATATATATATATATATATATATATATATATATATATGTCTGTGTGTGTATTTGTGTGTGTGTGTAAATATATATATATATATATATATATATATATATAGTGGAGGTAATAAATCGTTTGGTATATAATCCAAGTGGAACCTAGTAATATAAAATATTAAAAGTGACCCGCAAAAAGAGCTCAATGTATTTATTATTATAGAGCAAATAATTAGTAGACAATAAAATCCAAAATGGCCTCATATGGGGAAGAAGCTTATTTCAACCGACGAAATTCGTCGGTCTTACTCAATCCTTGTATAGAATGAGTTCGTGTCGGAATTAGAAATTTAACTATAATATATATATATATATATATATATACATATACAGTCGTATGGATATGAGTTTGTGACCCTAGATTTCACGCTTTTGCGATCATCAGACACACACACACACATATATATATATATATATATATATATATATATAGATAGATAGATAGATAGATAGATAGATAGATATAGATAGATAGATATATCAAGAAATATAGTTTTAAGGTGTGCTATATTTATGGGATCAAGTGCTCAATATTAGAGATAGAGCGTATGTAAATATAAATATAAAAGTGGACATTCAACACTCAGAGGCGACAGGCTGTTTCATGCTAGACGCAATCGTCAGGCTGACGATTGTATATAGCATGAAACAGCCTGTTGCCTCCGAGTGTTGACTTCAATGTTCACTTTTATATTCATATTTATATATATGTATGTATGTAAATTATAAACTATATATATATATATTATATATATATTATATATATATATATTATATATATATATATATATTATATATATATTATATATATATATATATGTAAAGTATATATATAATATATGCAAAGTATAAAGTATATATGTGTGTGTGTATATATATATATATATATATATAGAGAGAGAGAGAGAGAGCATATAAAGTATATATATATATAAAGTATAAAATAGATAGATAGATAGATAGATAGATAGATAGATAGATAGATAGATAGATAATATTATCGTTGTACAACCCAAGAAGAATATCAGGCTAAAACCTCGCGGGAAAATTATTTTTGTTCAACTCAGCAATTCGTCATTTTTTATCAACGATTGGTTATGTAGCATTGGGGCTTTCTCCAAACGTAGATTCTTCTCGCGAGGACGTAAGGGACAAAATCTATTTCTTTCGTCACAGGTCGGGGATTATATATCATAGGATTTGGCTCAAATGTGCACATTCTAGGTATAAGTGGGTCTCTCAAATGTTTACATGTTGGGGGCAGACACTGACATTTTTCATAAAATTATCGTTTGCTAATTAAGCATTTGTCTCGTCAAGATGATCAGATTTTAAATCAAAATTGTTCGTCAATTTAAAATACTACATTTATTAGAAAATGTATTCAATCTAAATACAGAAGCGGTGATAAAAACTTCATGGTATCGCATATTTCGTTTGTTTCCTTTTTCTGTTACCCAGGGGTTGTTGGCAAACAAAAAGGGAAATTAACCCTCGCGACACGGACATCCATTTAAATTTCATTAAAATTATGTAGGCATGTTTCACGTGTTGGTGTATATTTAAATTCAGTGACAGACTTAAAAATATATTTCGACAAAAAAATGAAGTTTAAATAATAATTGTATTTATTACCTGTCAGGTTTTTCTTTTTTTTGGGGGGGGAGAGGGGGTACACAAGTTGATTGTTTTGTGTGTGTGTGTGTGTGTGTGTGTGGGTGTGTGTGTGTGTGTGTGTGTGTGTGTGTGCAAGCCTCGCTTCAGCCGTTCGCGTTGTTTATAAAAACTGTCCATTCAAAGCGAATATCGAAGCCCTGGGAGGCCGTTCAGTAAAATATTTATAAACAATTGGCAGAGAGAACGATAGAAAGTGAAAGAAAGAAAGAAAGAAAGAAAGAAAGAAAGAAAGAAAGAAAGAAAGAATGAGAAATAAAGACGAAGTGAGAGAGGAAAGAGGCGGAGATAGACAGAGACAGAGAAAGAAAGAAAGAAAGAAAGAAAGAGCAAAAGAGATTTCTTTAAGTCGGATGGCTTCTCGATCTTAATACTATTTGCATTCAAACAATTGAGGCGAAAGAAGATAAAAAAGAATTCTAATGTCACAAAACCGCCATTAAAGTCGTTCGTCTATTCATTGTCTAAATATTTACGGGGAAATAAAAAATTGGCGCGCCAATTGTAATGCAATGCTAAAGAGAAAAGAGGGGCATCAGTCAAATTGACACCCAGCGGGGGGGGAGGTCCATAGAGATGTTCGGTGAATGACGCAGCGTCGTGTGCCTCTTTTTCGATTCTATCGCTATTTCCATGGCAAATGTTCTGATGACCTACATTCCTTAATTCTAACACTGTTTTTCTGACCTTCACAGTTAAGAACCTCCATGACACGGCCATTGAAACGAATAATCCTCATTCTCTTCGTATTCTATAAGTGAAAAAAGAAGTTGCATTCGAACTGCTACTTCCCAAGAACCTTTTATTTATGGAACGCTCCCAAGAAGATGCTTTCCAGATCACTATAGCTTTAACCTCTTCTTCTAGGTTTAACCGTTATCTATCCTATATATCCTCATAAACTGCACTTCTTACCCCATCTTACACTCATGCAACAACACCATTCAATAACACTCTACCTTGAGTGACTCTTGACCTTGTATTGAGTGGATAATTAGGAAAAAAGACAAAAAATATTTCGTAAAATGGTATGGAAGCACGAGCAACTTTCTTTTTCTATTTTATTTATTTTTTAAACACAAAACGTTAGTACAGGGCATATAAACACGTATTGAGTCTTCTTTCCCTTCTGTAGAAAAAAGGTATGTATCTATATTAGCCTCATTGGGGGGGATCACGTAAATATCTACTCTGTTCCATCAAGACATATTTTAATAAAATGTCTTGTAACTGACAATGAGAAATCAGAGGGCTGAGTTTGAAATCCTGTCGGGTTCAAATACCCTTAGGAAAGGCATGAATCAATCTCCCCCACCACAGCTATGGGTCAAATAACAGTACTTACAAATGGAAAAATTGTTATTCTCAAAAACTGTTACTGCAATAATCACTCACAAAAAATAATTATTCTTATGATTCAAAATATGTTTTAGCTTTAAATAACCAAGAAAGGATTGATAAGCCGTAAAAATAATAAAACCTCAGATCACTATCATTTCAGAGACCTAAAGAGATTCTAATTTGAAAGAAAGAAGTCAAGTGTATATAGTAGATGCAAGAAAACTTTCAAACTATATCAGTGGAACCATTTTATGCCAGGTCGGTTTTATGTTATGGCGCTGGTATACAGCTAACCACACACCTCCGTAAACATCCTAGTCTCTTTCGACGAACAGCTACCCTCAGTTTGTCCCATACTTCCCTGTATAGGATTGTGTTAGCCGTCTAACCATACGGTTTTAAGTCAATGAACAACAAACCCTGTAGGATTGGTGACGATGGATGCTTCCAGCTCATGGCCTCAACCGTTGACTCCAGAGTAGCGTGATGCAACCCAGGTCTCATGTGATGATCCAGAACGTCTTCATTAACTGCCTACTGGACGTATGGCGATCGTGGCTCTCCACGACATTCCTATCTTTTGTAACAATGTTTGTCCTCTGACCATCCCTCAGAGTCTCTGTTCTGCCATCCATTTACACAAACCCTCAAGTCTTCTTTTCATCGGTTAGAATATTAGGTTGACGTATTTTTTAACGTCAAAAAACGACATTATTACGTCATTATTTTTGCACCAACCTAATACTTTCCAGAAAATCTATCTTATATATCTATAAGTCTACCATTCGCCCATGCTTAGAATATTGGTGCCATATACGGTTCGGTGCACCTGCTGTATATTTAAAGATCCTTGATAAAATCCCCAAAAGAATCTGCAATATTATTGGTCCTGACCTAGCGTCTCGGCTTCACTCACCTTCACGCCACTGTAAAATTGCTTTTATGCGCTTTTTCTATCAATAATTTAATGTTAATTGTTCGGATGAGCTATTCACTATGGTACCTAAACTTTATGAATTTAAACAGTGTACTAGATGAGCGGCAAGGTCTCATCAATTCACAGTCGAATTGGCTTGATGTAACCCTAAGTTCTATGCTAACAGTTTCTTTTCTGGCACTTCACTCTCGTGGAGATCTCTTCAGGCTTCTTGCGTCCCAGCCAACTTTGATCTTCAAAAATTTAACTGTAATGTCAATCGCTATCTACTGTCTTCCTGATTACTCTTATTATTCTCACTCCTTAATAATGTTTCCATTTTTTTAATTCTTTCACACCCAGTAAGCCCTTGTACCTTAGTGGCTTTACTGCCTTGCTTGCGATAAATTCGATTAAAAAACAAATTCACTGCGTGTTAGGAGAATTGATATTGTTATAATAGTTCAGCAATTATTTTCTGTTTCTTAATACTTGGTTAAGGTTTCCCCACAAAATTGAAAAAAAGTTAAGCTTTCCCGCAAAATTGAAAAAAAAGTTAAGCTTTCCCGCAAAATTGAAAAAAAAAATCTATCAATGCACTGGGATTTCTGTTTTCCAGTCAATCGATTCGGAACCTAACTTGATAATACGACGATATTCCAACTTCTCGTGGGCGATTTCATAGAACACCGCCTTCGATGGATCAGATTCCAGATCTATATTACAAAGTCCGTGCTGTTTATCATCTTGAAACAACGCTTAAACGCACGCAATGTTGCCTTGAACGCCCAACACACGTTTTTGTTCTAAGGATTCAACCGCGCCTCTCTGTGCACAGACTACAACAAACTGTTACCTGCTTTCCTCATTATTACATTTGCTCCATAAACGCCAACAAGTCCACGGTAAATTTCAGATGGATTTTCTTACCTTGACGTTCACCTTTCCATATTTATATTTGTCCAACGTTTTTTCCGTGTCAGCCATAGTTACTGTGACATCACATGTACACGCATTCAATATTAAACCTGTCTTTCGTTATTCATATATATATTAAGAAATATAGATAATTAATATGTATGGAGCACTGGTTTTTAAAAATAAAAACAAAAATACTAAAGAACTCTGGATTATTTACCTAATGTGTTCTTTCCTATTTTTCTACATATCTGCACACACACACACACACATATAGATATATAATTACATGAATCATTCATACAAAAAACAAATATAGAGGTTAATGATTTAAATGGCGAGAATACATCTTCGCAAACAATTTCAATAAGTTACACTAACCCCGAACCTGTATATGAATATGATCCCTGTTTATAAATTCCAGTTGCATAAGGTCTTTTTTAGTTTTTACAAGCTTTCGTCTGTTCCTATAGACATCCTCAGGTATGGAAATAGATTTGTTCTTGTTTTTTTACATCTCGGTAATAAGAGGTCAATGAAAATATAGATGTATTCCGAAAAAATGCTATGAGAAATGTGTTATTGTTTTGGAACGTGCGGTCGCAACGCTGAGTTTGAATTTTAAATTTTAAGGTTGTGCGTTTTTTGTACAAATATAGTAATAAGAGAATTCTTTTTTATTGGTAGATTTTCCGTCAATGTGGCATGAACTATATTGTTCAATAATTACAGGAATATATATATATATATATGTACACATGTACCTATTCTATCTCTCTCTCTCTCCCATCAGCGTTTCTCTTTCTCTCTCTCTATATATATATCATACATTAAGAAAGTCTGACAATTATTTTAAGACATTTTTATGTTTATACATTCTTTTTATAGATACACATATTTAAGTAATTGCTCTGTTTATAATAAACAGTATTAAACAACATTTACCGGCCTGAATGTCCGAGAAATTTTCATAGAAAATTTTCGACCTCCTACAGGAATCGAACCTGCATCCTATACGGAACCGTCATATCGCCTGACGTGCCATAACCGTTTCGGCCACAGAGGAGCGTTCGGTTAGCAAGGTCGAATTTACTGTCTTTAAACTTTAATCTTCCATGAATCTCTCACGTACATTCATATCTGCTCATGGCGTATCAAATGTAAACAAATGACGTCACACATTATAAAATGGACAAAGTCCGACAATTATTTTAAGACATGTATATATATATATATATGCACATATATAACACTATAAATAGACATATATCTTTTTAATATAAGATATATATATAAATTATATAAACAGTACGGAATGTATAGCCTCAACTATAACAATATATTGTGTTAGTGAGTAGCCACAAAACACACACACACACACACATATATATGTTTATATCATTCGGTTCACACGCTTCCCTGGTCTTTGAGAACTGGAGAAGAGGTTTATTCTATGTTTCCTGTTCAAGAATGTGTTTCCGGTTCCTTCTAAAAAATCTTTTTACATTCTCTTTCACTAGCAGTAGCCCCCTTCATCTTAGTGGCATTATTGCCTTGCTTGGGTTGAAATGATTTAATATATATATATATATATATATATATATATATATATATATATATATATATATATATATATATATAAAAGCTTGGCGCATGCATAGTGATTACTATATGTGTAATACGAAGAAACACTACCATAATAAGTCGAAAAAAACTAATGAAAAAAAACGCCGCAAATAGGTCCTTTATCGCGATGAAACCTTCCCTTTCATACTAAGCCCCCGTTCAGTGTATTAGTAAGTTTAGTATTGGTATCATGTCCCCTTGTACTGACTTCAATTAAGGGAAAACCCTTTTACGTTAAGAATCAGTCGAATATAAGCAATTTTTTCCAAGTGAGTTGCTATAAAAATATGAATGCAATTAGTTACGTTGTATCCTAAGCTCAGAATGGAGCAACAATTATTTTTTCAATATGAAATCTGAGAAATTACTTGTATATTGTAAATTGATATGGACACTATGTCAAATTTTATTTTGCATGTCAAGGTTTTTGCAATAAATTAGTTATTAAACAAACGGTGACAGTTAAATTGCTCTGGAAATACTTATATGGTAGATTTACAATGTCGAATCCAACTGACGTTATCATGGGTTTTTATATGCGCCCTATGCATTAAATAAGTTTTTGAGACAAACTATATTCGGACGTGGAGGCAATAGTGATTGTGTGGATATCAGAGATGTGGAGATATGAGAAGACTAAGATAGATAGATAGATAGATAGATAGATAGATAGATACGAACAAACTGAGATAGGGAGAGAGAGAGAGAGACAAAAACAATGAACAGACTAAGATAGATAAGAAGAGGGTGAGATAGAGAGAGAAAAAGATAGAATGAGAGAGAGAGAGACCATGAAGATAGATAGATAGATAGATAGATAGATAGATAGATAGATACGAAAAAGCTGAGATAGAGAGAGACATAGACAATGAACAGACTAAGATAAGAGGGGGTTGAGATAGAGAGAGAAAGAAAGAATGAGAGACAATGAAGATAGATAGATAGATAGATAGATAGATAGAAACTGAGATAGAGAGAGAAAGAGATGGACAATGAACATAGATAAGAACAAGCTGAGATAGACAGATAAAGAGAAAGAGAGAGAGACAATGAATAGAGTGAGATAGATAGATTGATAAATAGATAAGAACAAGCTGAGATAGAGTGAGAGAGAAAGAGAGATAGATAGACAATGAACAGACTGAGAAAGCTATCTATCTATCTAGATAGATAGATAGATAATGAACAAACTTGGAGAGATAGTTAATGCCTGTGTTGTGGAGTGATTTCACAGTAGAGGCTTGTATTTGTACTAAATCGGTCCTAAAATAGGTTCGACGTACAAAGCGTTAGGAACTTGATATAATAGGTATTACGCAGAGTAATCTAGTTGTGGTCACTGATACTTTCGTATCCGACTGTCATCCGACATCGACTGACTGACCTGACCCCCGTTTCTATTACTAATCCAACTTATATTAGGTGGGAGAGTCTATTAACTATATAATAGGTGTGTTTTACCATAACACCCCACCCTAAAACTTTACTCCGTAGGAGTAAAACAATTTTATTTATTTATTTTTTTACAGGAAATATGAAGAAAAAAAAAAAAAAACTTCATTTTTTTAGCAACATCGTAGCGTATCTCCTACGTTTTGGATTCATTTTTAAATGATCAGTTGCCTTTCTTTTTCTCCTGGATCGGCGTACCTCAGGTAAAATCGTTGTAGGTGTTGTTAAATCAAACGTATCGAAAATCATCGGCGTTTCTTTCCGCGGGACCACTGTCAACCACATCCGAAAAGCGTCGTCTGATCTGGTTACTGCACGTGAATTTTTCGCCTTTCACCAAGCACATCATATTGCCAATCCGCTTTTCTATTTTTTGGTACCTCCATAGTGTTACCAGAAACAACCTTCTGCTTTGAGCTTCTTAAGGATGGAGAGTCAGTTTCTGTAGGTTCTTCTTGTGGTTCTATTTGTTCAGCCTCTAGCTTCCCTTTTGTTGATCTTGTGCTTCTTAACGTTTTCTGTGATGACTTCAGTTGACTTAACTCATTTAATAATACTGCATGTCCTTAGCTGCTGGTAACTCTCTCCCAGGTTTTTCTCGGTGTCAGCTTCATCTTTACTTTCTGGAGCTTTTTTTTCACGTATACCGTCGGTGTTGCCCATTCAATATATTCAACTTTTTTAAGTACACCGGTTTTCTTTAATCTGTCCAATTCTATATCTATCTGTTTAATTGAGGCAAACGGCACATTCTTTTTCTTTTTGAATACCGCCCGAGCGTTTTCTTTTAGCTGGAATTTTGCCTCCATCTTAGTACACGTTCCCAACCCTGGAGAACAAACAGTAGGAAACGTTTCCTTAAGTTTCTTTACTAATTTTTGGGCTTCGGTGTTTAAACTTTCTACCTTGTAACAGAAGGAATTTATCGGTAGATCCCATAATTGAAATTCTGTTATCCAATTCGTACCAAGTAAGTTCGTGGTATTTTCTATGACAAATAGTTTAGCTTTTCGCGTTTTTTTTATTTAACGTGACGTTTGTAACAAATTCCCCAACAAATTGTATTTTTCTCCTGTCACTGACCTCGCGATTTTCTTTGTCTTCATTAAAGTTGGTTTCCCCAACTTCTTCCACGTATGCAAATTTATGATAGATAGGTCGGAACCAGTGTCGAGTTGCATTTTTATATTTTATTACTTATTTCGACGGTAACAAATTTTCTGGTTATTCCATCGTTCACCTCGCCGGGCTTTAATTTTCTTATTTTATTGTCTTTATTTTTTGATCTGCAGTGCGAGCTTTTATGCCCCACTCTTTCACAGTTGAAACATTTTTTATTCCTAAAATTGCAATATCTATACCAGTGAAGTTCACCGCAAGCAAAACATGGCTTCGAGAATTTTTGTTTATTTTTCTCTGGTATTTCACTTTTTGTTTGATAATCCGCAATTTTAGAATTCTTTTTGGTAGACTGACTTTCTTTTTTTATAGCGTATTTTCTTTACATGCGAAACGCCAGACTGTTCTATCTTTTTTGAATCTTTCTTTACGCTAACATATCTTGTGCAGTCTTCTGCCAACTTCTGTACGGTAATACTTGGATCGCTTTCCAATTTTTCCAGTACTAATTTTCTCAACTCTGCGTCTCTTTCCGATACCAGCCCTTGAACAAACACCAAGCACTTTAAATTGTCTGCGCTTAACTCTGCCAGCTTGAATTGTTCACAAGGCTTATTCACATTGGCTGCGTACGTTATATAGTCTTGTTCGTCATCTTTCATCAGATGCAAACATTTCCACCTCTTGTGAAACAAAGATGTCTTTTTACTAAATAATTCACTTAATATTACCGCCTCACTAAATGTCAACTCGCTAGTTTTTTTTTCGGTAAAATGTAGTTTACCAATTTGTTATGCTCAGCAGTTCCTAATTTGCTTAAAAGAAGCCTAACCCTCTTTCCTTCAGACCATGAGTGGCAGTCCTCGTTATACACGTCCGTATATTTTTTATAATACTCCTCAAAAGTTATCTCTTCATCTGGACTGTACGTGAATATTTCAATTGAATTCCATATTGTATTCTCTGGGAAAAAATCATTTCGTAGATTTTTCTCTTTCCTCTTCTCAGTTATTTCCAGAATTTTGTTTTGAAACTCCCTATGCATCTGTTCCATTTTTTGCTGAAATTGCATTTGTCTATTAAAAGTTTCCTCCTGTAGTTGAATCTGGAATGTTTTCTGTTGCTCTAATATGTCATCTGTTGTTCCGACTGGAACTTAAAGAATTCCCGGAATATATTTTTGTATGCCTCCATCTTCGCAAAAGTTTACACAATGCCTAAATACTGTAGAGGTGGGGGGGGGGTAAGAATTTGCAATTTGTGACCTATTTGAGCAAACTGTATTATCGAGAAAAAAATTCTTTTCTCAGTT
Source organism: Acanthosepion lycidas (assembly GCA_963932145.1). Classification (NCBI taxonomy): domain Eukaryota; kingdom Metazoa; phylum Mollusca; class Cephalopoda; order Sepiida; family Sepiidae; genus Acanthosepion; species Acanthosepion lycidas. The sequence continues at coordinate 21,398,197 of OZ010586.1, read as the reverse complement.
GAGAATACAACAGATTTTTTCGTCCCTAAGTTGACGTCTTGGTTTGCGAAAAATTTTGCCAATTTTTTTTTAATTTTACTTTTTTTTTAAGTGTGAATCCGAGATTTTGTCGCCGAAATTATTGTGGCGAGCGAATTTTTTCTTCCTCCGTATGAGTACGAATCTCGTCACCAAAAATTGTTATGGCGAGCGAATTTTTTTTCTTCCACCGTATGAGTACGAATTTCGTCGACAAACGTTATTGTGGCGAGCGAATTTTTTTTCCTCCGTATGAGTACGAATTCCTCGTCGCCAAATATTGTTATGGCGAGCGAATTTTTTTCCCTCCGTTTGAGTACGAATTCCTCGTCGTCAAATATTGTTATAGCGAGCGAATTTTTTTTTTCCTCCGTATGAGTACGAAATCCCTAGTCGCCAAATATTGTTATGGCGAGCGAATTTTTTTTTCCACCGTACGAGTACGAATCCCTCGTCGCCAAACGTTACTGTGGCGAGCGAATTTTTTTTCTCCTCCGTATGAGTACGAATTTCAGCGCCAAAAAATTGTTATGACGAGCTAATTTCTTTTTCTTCCTCCGTATGCTTACGAATTTCGTCGTCAAAAATTGTTGTAGAGAGCGAATTTTTTTCCACCGTATGAGTACGAATTCCTCGTCGCCAAATATTGTTATGGAGAGCGAATTTTTTTCTCTTCCACCATATGAATTCGAATCCCTCGTCGCCAAATATTGTTGTGGAGTTATTTTGCAGTGGAGGCTTGTATTTGTACTAAATCGGTCCTAAAATAGGTTCGAAGTACAGGAACTTGATCTAATAGGTAATTACGCAGAGTAATCTAGTTGTGGTCGCTGATACTTTCGTATTCGACTAACTGTCGTCCGACATCGACTGACTGACCTGACCCCCGTTTCTATTACTACTCCTACTTATATTAGGTGGGAGAGTCTATTAACTATATAATATGTTTGTTTCACCATAACAGCCTGTCTACTCGATTTTGAACCTGAGCACTTTCATATTAACCGTTTCGTTGGCTCTTTCATTTAACAAAGAACCTATAACTGATGGAGATTCTAGCGATGTGCACTTGTGATGCATGTACGCCACTCCCTGAACATCAACTACAGTCACCCAGTGACAAGAATGTTTAAGATGAATAGTGGTAGCTTCAGTCGCAGTTTCTTTTTTTATTTCAGGGCCCTCCTTCCTTAACACTGACTGTCACCCATGGCTAAAGATCTGACTGTTCTACTGTATAAACCCATAGCTGGAGGAGAAGATATTTCCGCGCCTGAGTATATATCCCGTCCCCCACCAGTGACTGAACTTTCACAGACGCGTGTATCACCCACATAATTATAAATTTTGTTATTCACACTATCCAAATTCGGACCATTGTCATTATCTTTATTGCATTTATCACAACGTTTCGACCTTTGTGCCGGTCGACCTTCGTCAGGTGTCAGGTGTATATCGATCTGGGTAACCTACAGGGAATTCTTTATTTAATCTATGGGGTAGACTGTTTTCGTTCCACTACTCACATCTAGAGATATCGTCTAGTTTTTGTTTTGTTTTATTTATTTATTTATTTATTTATTTATTTATTTAGTACTGTTCATTTATTGCTTACCCGTTTCCATTGAGTACAAGTACACACTACCCGATACAGGGATTGAAATTGTAACCACTATGTTCACCAAATTCACAAACCAACGCTTTTAGCCACTAAACAATTGTCCTGTTTGATGTAGTGAACTTGGAGCTTTAAACTTAATCTATATGCTGATTAGGTTGCAACTGTAGCTCCTGTTGCTGACTGTCATGTTTTGACTGCTGATACTGTCTATGCTGTGATTGCTGCTGCTGTTGAAGACTTGCTGTCATTTGTCTTTCTTTCTTTATTAGCGGCTCCCATATCGTATTTATCTTTACGCTAGGCCCACTAAGGTGATCAGCCATGCGCGATTTCATTGTCTCACCTCTCATTATGACTTTTCGACGTTCCTCCAGTCTTACTTTTAGGGGTGGGGCGGCCTTTATATTCTCGGACAGAATCGAATACGCACCATTCTTCGTCACTTTCTCCCCCGCGTTAGGCTTTACTCAGTAGATATTTCTCCGTCGAGTCGAACTGCTTCTGAATATTGTCCTGATGTTGTATGGACCGCAGATCTTCTGAATCTTTTCCGAGAAGACCTTGACGTGAGGTAAGACAGGGTTCGGCAAGAGCAGTTGTTAATGTCAGTAATCGGCAGTTGATTGCCTCTGAAGAATCACTGGAAAACAAGGAGCTCAACTTCGCCGTCACTATCGGGCGAATTTCATACTTAGACATGACAATTCCCCTTTCTTACACCCGCCATTTATGTGGGCAAATAGTTTTGTCTTTCCTTTTAGTCTAGCTAGAAGCAGTACAGCAACTGTTTGGCGACCACAACACGATTTGAACATGAACCTACTGCAACATTTTGGTGCCTATGCAGCAATAGATAGCATGAACAGACTGAGAAAGAAAGAAAGAAAGAAAGAAAGAAAGAAAGAAAGATTGTGAAAGAGAGATATACATGCGCAAACTGGGAAAGAAAGAAAGAAAGAAAGAAAGAAAGAAAGAATGTGAAATAGAGATATACATGCGCAGACTGAGAAAGAAAGAAAGAATGTGAAAGAGAGATATATATGCGCAGACTGAGAAAGAAAGAGTGTGAAAGAGAGATATACATGCGCAGACTGAGAAAGAAAGGAAGATATACATGGGTAGACTGAGAAAGAAAGAAAGAATGTGAAAGAAAGATATACATGCGCAGACTGAGAAAGAAAGAAAGAGTGTGAAAGAGAGATATACATGCGCAGACTGAGAAAGAAAGAAAGATATACATGCGCAGACTGAGAAAGAAAGAAAGATATACATGCGCAGACTGAGAAAGAAAGATATACATGCGCAGAGTGAGAAAGAAAGAAAGAGTGTGAAAGAGAGATATACATGCGCAGACTGAGATAGATATAAAAGAAGGAATGAACTCTCTCTTTCTCTCTTCTTATATTCCGTGTCTCCTCATGGCGTAGGTGATCATGTCTCTCCACAATTTCCTATCCCTTGCAGCTCTAAATTCAATATTCTCCTTATTTCTAAACCCTGTTACGTCATCCATTTTCTCAAATTCGTCAAGTATGTCATGCGTTGTTTTCCTCTTGCCCCCAATCTGTCCTATGAGTATCAGATTTTCTAAGCCCTCTTTCCTCTTTATGTGCCACAGAGATTTCAACTCTTTTTTCTTGATGTTAAGTATAAGTTTCCTTTCTGTTTTCCTTTTCTCTAAAACTTCCTTGTTGATCACATGTTCCATTCATGATATCCTCAGCATCCTTCTGTAGAACATTTCTATTGCTTCAGGTCACTTCTTCATCTTTGAGGAAATTGTCCAGCATTTATTGCCATGCAGTAGGACATATATCACTTAACCGTTCAGTAGTTTTTTTCTTTGTTTCTAACGACGTTTTTCTGTCTCTTAATACTCTGCTTAGCTTCTGGAATGCATCTTTGGCTACCCCAATGCTTCTTCGGATTTCGGTGTCGCATTTTTGTCCTCTATTAGAACACTTCCCAGATATTTAATTTCTTGTACTTGGTTGATTTTGGTATCTCAGATTTGTAATGTGTATTTCGGGTTTATCCTTTTGCTAATAACCACGCATTCTTTCTTCTTGCAATTTGTTTAGTCCTTTCTTCTTGCAATTTGTTTAGTCCTTTCTTCTTGCAATTTGTTTAGTCCTTTCTTCTCGCTTTCCTTCACTACCTTCTGTAGGAGCTTTTGTAGTTATTGATTATGCTAAGTAACTTTTGACCCTTCAACACACATCCTTGTTCCTTTTCTGCCACCCACTGGTACCCACACGCTAAGTAGGTCAATCGCTGTTTTACCTTGATAGTCTTGCCTTCAGTATGTCTTAGGATAATTTCCACATTATTTATCGATCCTGACTTGGCATCTTCAGCTACTTTCCCACCGCCATAACTTAGCTCCCTTATACATTTTCTATAAATATTTTATGGTAATTGTTCAGACAAGCTTTTCTCGTTGGTACCTTGACTTTACGAATTTAAGTGCAGTACTAGATTGGCAGCTAGGTCTCATTATTATTTTGTATTTTCGTTATTTCTAAACCCTGTTCCGCCGTCTATTTTCTCGAGTTCGTCAAGTATGTTATGCGTTCTTTTCTTCTGTCTCTCTTGCCCTCAATCTGTTCTGTGAGTATCAGATTTTCCAAACCCTCCTTCCTCATTATGTACCTCATAAATTTCAACCGCATCTTCCTGATGTTAAGTATGTTTCCTTTTTGTCTACATTTTCTCTCGTTGCTCATATGTTCGGTTCATAGCATCCTCAGCATTTTTCTGTAGAATCATATATTAAAGTCTCTTCATCTTTGAGGAAATTGTCCAACATTCACTGCCATACAGTAAGACAGATATCACGTACACTTTGTTTCTAACGAAGCTTTTCTGTCTCTTAATACTCTGCTTAGCGTTTGGAATGCATCTTTGGCTATCCCAATGCTTCTTCGGATTTCAGAGATCTTGAATGAGATTGGTATGAGTGGGGCGGGATAGAGAGAAAGACTTACTGTGACAAAGAGGATGCTGGGAAAAAGTCTCCAATGTCTGTTAAAGAACAATGACCTCAGCATTCCAAGGTTCGGAAAGAAAGGTTATTCTCAGCTAAGAGACAAACGTTTTGAATGCCACAAACCACAAACTTATTTATCGGCTCCGGACCAAAGCGTGTGTAATGGTATAAGCATAGAAATAGCAAGGACTTTTTTCCTTTTCGAGAAGAATATAAAAACAAATAGTTGTGGTGTGGAAACGGGCATATTTCCCTGGTGAGTGATACAGATCGTTGCGTCGTGTGAAAACGTGGAATTTACATCAAGATCTCAATCCAATGACTTGATAGTTTTCCTCTCTCTCTCTCTCTCTCCCTCTCTCTCTCCCTCTCCCTTCTCTCCCCTCTCTCTCCCTCTTCCTCTCCCCTCTCTCTCCCACACATACACGGAGAGATTCTCGCTCTTTCCCTTTCGCAGTCTTTCTCCTTCTTTCTCTTTCTCTTTTCTCCCTCTCTCTACATTTCTCACGCACACCTTCTCTCTACACATTTCTTATTTCTTTTCTTGCCTTTCTTTCCCTCTCTAACCCTTCGCTCTCTCGCACGCTGTTTTTCTCTTTTTCTTTCTTTCTATATCGCTATCTCTTTCCATTTGTGTCTTTCACCTTCAATCTCTTTCTCTTACCCTCTGTCTTTCTCGCATCATTTCTCTCTCTCACTCTTTCTCTCCCTTTTCCTTTTCTCTGTCTTTCTATTTCATTGTTTTCTCTTTCTTTTCGTCTTTTTTTCCTTCTCGCTCTCTTTCTTTGTTTTTCTCTCTTTGCATGTTCCCACCAGAGATATGGAGTCTGTCGCTAGAGACTGTGACAGCAAGTTTCCTCAAACCACCAGAACTTTTCACAGCATCCTCGCAGACATTACCATGGGTAATAGTAATAGCAATATTAGCCGTTTCCTTATAAGGAATCATTGGGCATTCATTGGCCGAGCAGCCAATGACAGTCGAGTTAAACTCTTCTAGACGCCTTGGCAATTGAGCTTGTATCAAAGTGTAGTATCTGTTCTCTTCATATCCATTGATAATTCCTTATAAGGAATCATTCGACATTCATTGGCCGAGCCGTCAGTGTTACTGTCAGTTAAAATTTATAAAATCTTTTTCTTATCTGTTTAAATTTCTGATGTATTGTAATTATTTACATTATTTATATTGTTCGGACTGTTGTCCTCATTTTTTTATACTCTGAATATCAAAATTCAATTTTCTCTACTGGATAGGATGGTCGGTCTGGATCTCAAAATTCAGTTCTCTCTGATGAAGGGATCAGACCGTTGTCTCAAAATTCAGTTCTCTCTACTGGATGAAGGATCAGTCAGGTGTCTCAAAATTCAGTTCTCTCAAGAGGATGAAGGGATAATTCCGGTGTCTCAAAATTCACTTCTCTCTAGTAGATGAAGGGATCAGACCGGTGTCTCAAAATTCAGTTCTCTCTACTGGATGAAGGATCAGTCAGGTGTCTCAAAATTCAGTTCTCTCAAGTGGATGAAGGGATAATTCCGGTGTCTCAAAATTCACTTCTCTCTAGTGGATGAAGGGATCAGACCGGTGTCTCAAAATTCAGTTGTCTCTACTGGATGAAGGGATCATTCCGGTGTCTCAAAATTTAGTTTTCTCTACTGAATGTGGTAGGCGCCCCAGTATATCAAAATTCAGTTTTCACTACTGGATGGGATAGGCGGTCCAGTGTCTCAAAATTCACTTCTCTCTAGTGGATGATGGGACAGTCCGGTGTCTCAAAATTCATTTTTCTCTTCTGGATGGGATGGTCGGTCAGGATCTCAAAATTCAGTTCTCTCTAGTGGATGGGATGGTCGGTCAGGATCTCAAAATTCAGTTCTCTCTAGTGGATGGGATGGCCGGTCTGCATCTCAAAATTCAGTTCTCTATACTACATGGGATGCTGAGTCTGGGTTTCAAAATTCAGTTCTCTGTACTAGATGGGATGGTCGGTCTGGATCTCAAAATTCAATTTATTCTACTGGATGAAGTGTTCAGTACGGTATCTCTAAATTCAATTTTCTCTACTGAATGGGATGGTCAGTCCGGATCTCAAAATTCATTTCTCTCTAGTGGATGAAGGGATCAGTCCGGTATCACAAAATTCAGTTTTCGCTGCTGGATGGGATGGTTGGTCTGGATCTCAAAATTCAGTTTTCTATACTAGATGGGATGATCGGTCTGGATCTCAAAATTCAGTTCTCTCTACTGGATGATAGGTTTAGTCCGGTATCTCAAAATTCAATTTTCTCTACTGGATGAAGGGATCAGTCTGGTGTTTCAAAATTCAGTTCTCTCTACTGGAGGATGGGATTACTCCGGTGTCACAAAATTCAGTTTTCTCTAATGGATGATGGGATTAGTCTGGTCCCAAAATCCAGTTCTCTCTACTGCATGATGGGATTAGTCCGGTATCTCAAAATTCGGTTTTCTCTACTGGATGAAGGCATCAGTCCAGTGTCTCAAAATTCAGTTCTCTCTACTGGATGATGGGATTAATCCATTATCTCAAAAATCAGTTCTCTTTACTGGATGAAGGGATCATCCTGGAGTCTCAAAATTCAGTCCTCTCTACTGGATGAAGTATTCAGTCCGGTGTCTCAAAATTCACTTCTCTCTACTGGAGGATGGGATTACTCTGGTGTCTCAAAATTCAGTTTTCTCTATTGGATGAAGGGATCAGTCCGGTGTCTCAAAATTCAGTTCTCTCTACTGGATGAAGGGATCATTCTGGTGTCTCAAAATTAAGTTCTCTCTAGTGGATGAAGGGATCAGTCCGGTGTCTCAAAATTCAGTTCTCTCTACTGCATGATGGGATCAGTCCGGTGTCTCAAAATTTAGTTATCTCTACTACATGATGGGATTAGTCCGGTGTCTCAACATTCAGTTCTCTCTACTGGATGATGGGATTAGTCCGGCATCTCGAAATTCAGTTTTCTTTAATGGATGAAGGGATCATTCTGGTGTCTCAAAATTCAGTTCTCTCTACTGGATGAAGGGATCATTCTGGTGTCTCAAAATTAAGTTCTCTCTAGTGGATGAAGGGATCAGTCCGGTGTCTCAAAATTCAGTTCTCTCTACTGCATGATGGGATCAGTCCGGTGTCTCAAAATTTAGTTATCTCTACTACATGATGGGATTAGTCCGGTGTCTCAACATTCAGTTCTCTCTACTGGATGATGGGATTAGTCCGGCATCTCGAAATTCAGTTTTCTTTAATGGATGAAGGGATCATTCTGGTGTCTCAAAATTCAGTTCTCTCTACTGGATGATGGGATCAGTCCGTTGTCTCAAAATTCAGTCCTTTCTACTGGATGATGGGATTAGTCTGGCATCTCAAAATTCAGTGTTCTCTACTGGATGAAGGGATCAGTCCGGTGTCTCAAAATTCAGTTCTCTCTACTGGATGAAGGGATCATTCTGGTGTCTTAAAATTAAGTTCTCTCTACTGGATGAAGGGATGAGTCCGGTGTTTCAAAATTTAGTTTTCTCTACTGGATGGTGTGACGTCCCCCCGGTGTCGCTGCGCCAAACGGGACGTCAGCCTGGTTACGTCCGTCGTGCTATCCTGTCCTGTGACGACCAACTGGCTTGGTATTAGTCGCGGCACCAACTGTGACGTTCTAGACTTTTGGTGATTCGGATGGAAATCTGGTTAGATTCGGTATCAGACTCGTCGTTTCCAGCCTGCCTCCAACGTCTGGTTACCGAAGTAACTGCTTTGATTTCCAGTCTAGCCAACCCACGTTGCGAATTGATCTTAGGCAAACGAAATCAATCAGTCGCCGGGGCCGTAATGCAAGTCGAGTTCGAATAAGGGTGATATCGCACAAGTACATGCAAAAGAAAATAAATTATAACTCGAAAAGTTCAAATGTGTTAAAAAATAGGGATAACAATCTTTTACATATGGTTGCTGGATACAGGACTGCGTCTATTTCCCAAACCCACTATATGGATTCGTGACACTTTGTTTTTGTTAGGCGACTCTTAACATCTTAAGATGTTTGTTCTTTAAGAAACTGGTTCTTGGTGTATCTTCAGGCGATATTCGTAAAACTTGTATTGGTGGTGTGAGTCTAAGTCGTTCTTCAAAAATAAATTGTTCTTGATTAGAAGATGATTTCGGAATTGCGTGAATCTTAGTCAGCTTCTGCGAGGCGGGCCTTCAGAGTTCTCAGCTCACTGCAACTACTTGCCTCTCTGTCTCCAGCCCCAACTGGCACTGGAATTCGAACTGAACTCGAACTGATTTTCGCTCGCTGTGACTTTGCTTCTATGGACGCCGAACAAAACCGGGGTGGGCTCCATGGGGTTTGAGGTTCCTTGATAATTCCAAACCCACAATCCACTTCTTTGGTTTCGGTCAGGAAATTTTTATTCTTTTCCATTTTTCGAAGTCTTCTCGTCCTCTCATCTTCTTCTGTTCTCATATTGGTATCTCACCATACCCTCAGAGGGTGTCAACGGTTTTCCCTCTCTCTCATAGTGGCATCTCACACCTATCCCCTTAATGGGTGCCAGCAGGTTTTCCCCTCCTGCTTCACATGATCACCTACGCCCAATACTCCTGCCACAACACAGCCAATGGCCGCTCAGCAGTGTGGGTGTGGGCAGACTAGCCTCGTTTGAAAAAATCTTGCTCAAAGAAAAAAATTATCTTCCTTTCTTTTTTCTTCTTTTCTTTCTCTCTTTTCCTCTGACCGACAACAAACCAATACGACACATGGTGTGACCCCTTAATCTCAATTCTTATCCCAATGTCACCTGGACTTTATAAATCGAGACTTTTCGCCAGCATCAAGTGGTTGGTCATATGATGAGTTCGCATTTTTGGTGCCAATTACCGATCCGATAAAATAGTTTCGCCACCATAGCCGAATTTCAACACAGAACAGATGCCTTGTCCAAACGATATCTTCGACAAATGCTTAACATCTCCTTCATGGTGGTCAGCGGGCATTTTTTTCTCGGTCAGCGGATGACCTATTTAATTTTTATCTCTTTAGGATTCTGTGGGAGGTCTCAAATGGGCATTCCTGCGACACAGTTAAATTCCGTCTCTGGTTATTTGGCCAACTTGGAATTTTCACCCGCCCCGTAACATAAATCAGATTAATTCCAGTATCTTCCTTTTTCGACTTCTCGACAATGGAAATAAAAAAAAATCTTACCACTTTTCCTTGTCAGAAAAATAACACCGCTCAGTGTCCTTTTCGTGATGGCCTCTTATCACCTAAATTTAATTCTCGCGTTTCCCTTTTCCTTTTTCCTTCTTTCTCCCTTTTGGCAAGCCAAATAGTGTCACAATGGGATAGGCGGTCCAGTTTCTCAAAATTCACTTCATTCTAGTGGATGAAGAGATCAGTCCAGTGTCTCAAATTTCTGTTCTCTTTAATGGATGATGGGATTAGTCCAGCATCTCAAAATACAGTTTTCTCGACGGGATGAAAGGATCATTCTGGTGTCTCAAAATTCAGTTCTCTCTACTGCATGATGGGATTAGTCCGGTATCTCAAAATTCAGTTCTCCCTACTGGATGAATGGATCATTCCGGTGTCTCAAAATTAAGTTCTCTCTACTGCATGACGGGATTAGTCCGGTATCTCAAAATTCATTTATCTCTACAGGATGAAGGGATCATTCCGGTGTCTCAAAATTCAGATCTCTCTACTGCATGATGGCATTAGTCCGGTATCTCAAAATTCAGTTTTCACTACTGGATGAAGGGATCTGTCCGGTGTCTCATAATTCAGTTCTCTCTACTGGATAAAGGGATCTGTCCAGTGCCTCAAAATTCAGTTCTCTCTACTGCATAATGGAATTAGTCCGGTATCTCAAAATTCAGTTCTCTCTACTGCATGATGGGGTTAGTCCGGTATCTCAAAATTCAGTTCTCTCTACTGGATGAAGGGATCTGTCCGGTGTCTCATAATTCAGTTCTCTCTACTGGATGCAGGGATCTGTCCAGTGCTTCAAAATTCAGTTCTCTCTACTGCATGAAGGGATTAGTCCGGTATCTCAACATTCAGTCATCTCTACTGGATGAAGGGATCTGTCCGGTGTCTCATAATTCAGTTCTCTCTACTGGATGAAGGGATCTGTCCAGTGCCTCAAAATTCAGTTCTCTCTACTGCATAATGGGATTAGTCCGGTATCTCAAAATTCAGTTTTCTCTACTGGATGAAAGGATCATTATGGTGTCTCAAAATTCAGTTTTCTCTACTGGATGAAGGGACAGTCCGGTATCTCAAAATCCAGTTCTCTCTACTGCATGATGGGATTAGTCCGGTATCTCAAATTTCAGTTTCCTCCTGATGAAGGGATAGTCCGGTATCTCAAAATTCAGTTTTCTCTACTAGAAGAAAGGATCATTCTGCTGTCTCAAAATTCAGTTTTATCTACTGGATGTTGGGATTAGTCCGGCATCTCAAAATTAAGTTTTCTCTACTAGAAGAAAGGATCATTCTGCTGTCTCAAAATTCAGTTTTATCTACTGGATGTTGGCATTAGTCCGGTATCTCAAAATTAAGTTTTCTCTACTAGAAGAAAGGATCATTCTGCTGTCTCAAAATTCAGTTTTATCTGCTGGATGTTGGCATTAGTCCGGTATCTCAAAATTAAGTTTTCTCTACTAGAAGAAAGGATCATTCTGCTGTCTCAAAATTAAGTTTTCTCTACTGGATGAAGGGACAGTCCGGTGTCTCAAAATTCAGTTCTCTCTACTGGATGAAGGGATCATTCCAGTGTGTCAAAATTCAGTTCTCTCTACTGGATAAAAGGATCATTCCGGTGTCTCAAAATTCAGTTTTCTCTACTGGATGAAGGGACAGTCCGGTATCTCAAAATTCATTTTTCTCTAGTGGATGAAGGGACAGTCCGGTGTCTCAAAATTCAGTTCTCTCTACTGGATGAAGAGATCATTCTGGTGTCTCAAAATTCAGTTTTCTCTACTGGATGATGGGATTAGTCCGGCATCTCAAAATTCAGTTTTCTCTAGTGGATGAAGGGACAGTCCGGTATCTCAAAATTCAGTTCTCTCTACTGGATGAAGGGTTGATTCCGGTGTCTTAAAATTCAGTTCTGTCTACTGCATGATGGGATTAGTCCGGTATCTCAAAATTCAGTTCTCTCTACTGCATGAGGGGATCAGTCCGGTATGTCAAAATTCAGTTCTCTCTACTGGATTAAGGGTTCATTCCGGTGTCTTAAAATTCAGTTCTCTTTACTGCATGGCGTGATTAGTGTGGTATCTCAAAATTCAGTTCTCTCTACTGGATGAAGGGATCATTCCGGTTTCTCAAAATTCAGTTCTCTCTACTGCATGACGGGATTAGTCCGGTATCTCAAAATTCAGTTCTCTCTACTGGATGAATGGATAATTCCGGTGTCTCAAAATTCAGTTCTTTCTACTGCATGATAGGATTAATCCGGTATATCAAAATTCAGTTTTCTCTACTGGATGATGGGATTAGTCCGGCATCTCAAAATTCAGTTTTCTCTAATGGATGAAGGGACAGTTCAGTGTCTCAAAATTCAGTTCTCTCTATTGGATGAAGGGTTGATTCAGGTGTCTTAAAATTCAGTTCTCTCTACTGCATGATGTGATTAGTCCGGTATCTCAAAATTTAGTTCTCTCTACTGCATGACGGGATTAGTCCGGTATCTCAAAATTCAGTTCTCTCCACTGGATGAAGGGATAATTCCGGTGTCTCAAATGTCAGTTCTCTCTACTGCATGACGGAATTAGTCCGGTATCTCAAAATTCAGTTCTCTCTACAGGATGACGGGATCATTCCGGTGTCTCAAAATTCAGTTCCCTCTACTGCATGATGGGATTAGTCCGGTATATCAAAATTCATTTTTCTCTACTGGATGATGGGATTAGTCCGGCATCTCAAAATTCAGTTTTCTCTAGTGGATGAATGGACAGTCCAGTGTCTCAAAATTCAGTTCTCTCTACTGGATGAATAGTTGATTCCGGTGTATTAAAATTCAGTTCTCTCTACTGCATGATGGGATTAGTCCGGTATATCAAAATTCAGTTCTCTCTACTGGATATAGGGTTCATTCCGGAGTCTTAAAATTCAGTTCTCTCTACTGCATGACGGTATTAGTCCGGTATCTCAAAATTCAGTTCTCTCTACTGGATGAAGGGATCATTCCGGTGTATCAAAATTCAGTTCTCTCTACTGTATGACGGACTTAGTCCGGTATCTCAAAATTTAGTTCTCTCTACAGGATGAAGGGATCATTCCGGTCTCTCAAAATTCAGTTCTCTCTACTGCATCATGGGATTAGTCCGGTATCTCAAAATTCAGTTTTCTCTACTGGATGATGGGATTAATCCGGCATCTCAGAATTCAGTTTTATCTAGTGGATGAAGGGACAGTCCGGTGTCTCAAAATTCAGTTCTCTCTACAGGATGAAGGGATCATTCCGGTGTCTCAAAATTCAGTTTTCTCTACTGCATCATGCGATTAGTCCGGTATCTCAAAATTCAGTTTTCTCTACTGGATGATGGGATTAGTCCGGCACCTCAGAATTCAGTTTTCTCTGGTGGATGAAGGGTTGATTCCGGTGTCTTAAAATTCAGTTCTCTCTACTGCATGATGTTATTAGTCCAGTATCTCAAAATTCAGTTCTCTCTACTGCCTGATGGGATTAGTCCGGTATGTCAATATTCAGTTCTCTCTACTGGATTAAGGGTTCATTCCGGTGTCTCAAAATTCAGTTCTCTCTACTGGATGAAGGGATCATTCTGGTTTCTCAAAATTCAGTTCTCTCTACTGCATGACGGGATTTGTTCGGTATCTCAAAATTCAGTTCTTTCTACTGGATGAAGGTATCATTCCGGTGTCTCAAATGTCAGTTCTCTCTACTGGATCATTCTGGTGTCTCACAATTCAGTTTTCTCTACTGGATGAAGTGACAGTCCGGTGTCTCAAAATTCAGTTCTTTCTACTGGATGAAGATATCATTCTGGTGTCTCAAAATTCAGTTCTCTCTGCTGCATGCTGGGATTAGTCCGGTATCTCAAAATTCAGTTCTCTCTACTGCATGATGGGATTAGTCCGGTATGGCAAAATTCAGTTCTCTTTACTGGATGAAGGGTTCATTCCGGTGTCTTAAAATTCAGTTCTCTCTACTGCATGACGGGATTAATCCGGTAACTCAAAATTCAGTTCTCTTTTCTGGATGAAGGGTTCATTCCGGTGTCTCAAAATTCAGTTCTCTCTACTGCATCATGGGATTAGTCCGGTATCTCAAAATTCAGTTTTCTCTACTGGATGATGGGATTAGTCCGGCATCTCAGAATTCAGTTTTCTCTAGTGGATGAAGGGACAGTCCGGTGTCTCAAAATTCAGTTCTCTCTACAGGATGAAGGGATCATTCCGGTGTCTCAAAATTCAGTTCTCTCTACTGCATCATGGGATTAGTCCGGTATCTCAAAATTCAGTTTTCTCTACTGGATGATTGGATTAGTCCGGCACCTCAGAATTCAGTTTTCTCTAGTGGATGAAGGGTTGATTCTGGTGTCTTAAAATTCAGTTCTCTCTACTGCCTGATGGGATTAGTCCGGTATGTCAAAATTCAGTTCTCTCTACTGGATTAAGGGTTCATTCCGGTGTCTCAAAATTCAGTTCTCTCTACTGGATGAAGGGATCATACTGGTTTCTCAAAATTCAGTTTTCTCTACTGGATGAAGGGACAGTCCAGTGTCTCAAAATTCAGTTCTTTCTACTGGATGAAGATACCATTCTGGTGTCTCAAAATTCAGTTCTCTTTACTGCATGATGGGATTAGTCCGGTATCTCAAAATTCAGTTCTCTCTACTGCATGATGGGATTAGTCCGGTATGTCAAAATTCTGTTCTCTCTACTGGATGAAGGGTTCATTCCGGTGTCTTAAAATTCAGTTCTCTCTACTGCATGACGGGATTAGTCCGGTAACTCAAAATTCAGTTCTCTCTACTGGATGAAGGGTTCATTCCGGTTTCTCAAAATTCAGTTCTCTCTACTGCATGACGGAATTAGTCCGGTATCTCAAAATTCAGTTCTATCTACTGGATGAAGGGATCATTCCAGTGTCTCAAAATTCAGTTCTCTCTACTGCATGATGGGATTAGTCCGGTATCTCAAAATTCAGTTTTCTCTACTGGATGATGGGATTAGTCCGGCATCTCAAAATTCAGTTTTCTCTAGTGGATGAAGGGACAGTCTTGTGTCTCAAAATTCTGTTCTCTCTATTGGATGAAGGGGTGATTCCGTTGTCTTAAAATTCAGTTCTCTCTACGGCATGATGTGATTAGTCCGGTTTCTCAAAATTCAGTTCTCTCCACTGGATTAAGGGTTCATTCCGGTGTCTTAAAATTCAGTTCTTCCTACTGCATGACGTGATTAGTCTGGTATCTCAAAATTCAGTTCTCTCTACTGGATGAAGGGATCATTCCGGTGTCTCAAATGTCAGTTCTCTCTACTGCATGACGGAATTAGTCCGGTATCTCAAAATTCAGTTCACTCTACAGGATGAAGGGATCATTCCGGTGTCTCAAAATTCAGTTCTCTCTACTGGATGATGGGATTAGTCCGGTATCTCAAAATTCAGTTTTCTCTACTGGATGAAGGGATCTGCCCGGTGTCTCATAATTCAGTTCTCTCTACTGGATGAAGGGATCAGTCCGGTGTCTCAAAATTCAGTTCTCTCTACTGGATGATGTGATTAGTCCATTATCTCAAAAATCTGGTCTCTCTACTGGATGAAGGGATCATTCTGGTGTTATCAAATTTCAGTTCTCTCTACTGGATGAAGGGATCATCCGATGTCTCAAAATACAGTTCTTTCTACTGGATGATGTGATTAGTCCGGTATCTCAATATTCAGTTTTCTCTACTGGATAAAGGGCTCATTCCGGTGTCTTTATTGCTTATTTCTGAACGATTTAGAAGAGGAGGGTTCAGTTGATAAAAATCGAAACAATGTCAAATCGATCCCTGATTTTTACGGAGTTATCTCTCCTTAGTTTTTCAGTTACAAATGTCGTCCCTTGAAAATGTGCTTGCGTCATTAATATGTACATATTTGTTATACATTTTTTTTTAATTTATGTAACTTTTTTACATTTAAGATGGGCCACTATTTGAAAAATGTGTGCATTTGTTTCTTCTTTAATGATAAAATATCTTTTGGAAATAAATAATGAAAAAAAATTATTTCCTCAAACAATTGCTTCTTTAAAATATTTTCTTAAACTAGAAATGTATATATATCCTATTTTTTCCTAATCTTAAAAGAATCTGTTGCAAAATAAAATAAAAAAAATCTGTTTTGGTACGTTTATATATTAATGACGTCAACACAGTCACAAAGGCGTCCTGGATATGACGATAAACTACACCCGCGTCCTGGGTATGACGATAAACTACACTCGCGTCCTGGGTATGACGATAAACTACGTCCAACAACAAGGCTTCAGATAATGTTTTCGGAAAAATAATGTTGCCAGCTATACGTTTTTGAAACAATAATGTTGCCAGCTATACGTTTTTGAAACAATAATGTTGCCAGCTATACGTTTTTTGGAAAAAATGATGTTGCTATCTATATGTTTTGAAAAAAATAATGTTGCCAGCTATACGTTTTTTGGAAAAAATAATATTGCCAGCTGTACGTTTTTTGAAAAAAATAACGTTGCCAGCTATGCGTTTTTGAAACAATAATGTTGCCAGCTATATGTTTTTTGAAAAAATAATGTTGCCAGCTATACGTTTTTTGGAAAGAATAATGTTGCCAGCTATACGTTTTTCGGAAAAAATAATGTTGCTAGCTATGCGTTTTTGAAAAAATAATGTTGCCAGCTATATGTTTAATAGTACTGTATATTTAATATATGTATAGGTATATGTGTATATGTGTATGTGTATATATATATATATATATGTGTGTGTGTGTGTGTGTATATATATATATATATATATATATATATATATATATATATATACCTTAATTTGGCATTAAATGACCCATCGTGGTTGATATGCCATAAAACCCAACCAACGAAACCAAACAGTCACAAAGTTGACATTTTTAAACAAACTATTGAAATAGCGAGATATAACCGTAAGTTCTATTGAAATAGTTTATTTTCTCACACTTCTCGCCTGTGGAGGCCTCTTCCGTTTTCTTGCTTCCCTGCCACCTAAAATCTTCAAAAATTTTAAATACAACGTCAATCGCCGTCTTCTGTCTTCCCGAAACCGGTTCTTTTATTGTCCTTCCTGCCATCTAAAATAAAACGTTCTCATTACTTTTCACTCTCAGTAATCCGTGCCATTATTTCTTTGCTTGAGATGAAATGATTAATATATAGCACGTCAGGTTATATGACGTTTCCGTGTCGGACACAGGTTCGATTCCTGTTCGAGGACATATTTTCTATCAAATTTCTAGGACATTCAGGCCGGTAAATGTAGTTAATACTGTTTATTATAAACAGAGTATTTACTTAAATATTTGTATCTATAAAAATAATGTATAAACAGAAAATATATTAAAATAATAGTCGCATGAATTTAAGCGTGCTACTAAATTGACGTCTCAATCACACCTTTTCACTGTCGAAACAGTTAAATGTAGCCGTCTCTTCTACTCCAATAGCTTCATGTCTCGCACTTCCCGACTGTGGAACTCCCTTCCTCTTACTTGCTTCCATGATAACTATAATCTTCAAATACTCAAATGCAATGTCAATCGACATCTCCAGATGCCTTGATTTAATTCCCAGTCCTTCTCTTCATCCTTTCCTCTATCATGTCTCTTTACTCTTGCTCCCATTCTCTGTAACCCCTTGCTTGCTAGTGGCACTCCCGTCTTGTTTGGGGTTAAATGCTTATATATATATATACAGTGTAACCCGGATATGAGACCCTGATATAAGAGAAGCCCGGATATAAGAGAGATGTTCTCTAGTCCCAAATTAGAGCCATACTTACCTAAACAAAATAGACCAAACCCGTATATAAGAGAAACCCGTATATAAGAGAAACCCGTATATAAGAGACTTCTTCTCCGGTCCCGACAACTCTCTTATATCCGGGTTACACTGTATATTCCATTCTGACAAGTGTCTCGGCCGAAGGAAGGCCTAAAGAGTGATAATTTACAAAAGTTATTTCCAAAATATTTTTCGAGGGGACCACTATATTTAAGTAGTTTTTAAATTTTCTTCAGCATTATCTGTTCGATAGAGAGCAGGCATTCTAATTTCTGTTTAGTCAGTCAGTCATATGCCATGCGTGATATACGCTTATGTGATCATGTATCTTTCGATACATGATTGACGAGGCGGATTTTTTCCAGAACTATGTTGCCATTTCTTTCTGCGGTAGAGCAGTTACCATCCTAGGCTATAGAACCCGGTCTGTCCTGCTATTTACCCATAGCTGGAGGGAGTAGAGAAGGATTCATACCTTTTCCAATAATATTAGCACGTAAGTGGATTTAATGGATTCGAATGGAATTCGAACTCGGCTCTCCGATTTCTCAATCCGAGCCGCTATCCATTACTTCTCCATGCCTCCTATTTCTGATTAGTACAATCCTTTTCCGGTTCATTATTCGAGACATAGGGTAAAGCAAGGGGGGTAATATATGTGTTCTGTTTGTATAAAGTTTGATGTAAGATGATACTTAACACCAACAATGTTGATAGTTTCTTTACATTGTTAATACTCTCGACCTTCCTTTCCTTCAATAATTATTAGGTTGGTGCAAAAAATAATGACGTATTAATGTCGTTTTTTGACGTATTTTTTAACGTCAAAAACAACATTATTACGTCATTATTTTTGCACCAACCTAATATAAAAGACATATTTGATCGCTCGTAATATTTTCTTCTTTCGGACTGATTAATGTTCGATGTGTATTTTTCTCTTGATGAGAAGAGACCGTCTGTCATAAATCTCCCTGACTTCGATCTGCCGCTAAAAATTCTCAACTCTACTGGTAAAAATATCGACAATATTGATTTTAAAACGTGAGATCGCAACAATTAAAAGTAGTTTAATTATCATGCTCTGTATTTTTCTATGTCTGGCTTCAAGGACCAACCCAATTTTGAACTTCAAAAATTTTAGAAAAAAAATTAATTAAAAATAAACATCAAATTAATTAGAATAGGCCAATGAAAAAAGTAATCTTCGACCTGTAGGACTCGGAATAAATTTTCGTGACTTTAACTTCTTAAATTACTGCCCTACTTACTTAGAGGATTATCCATTCACAAGATAATCCGTTGTTTCTAAAGGATTATTGATCATTGTAGGAGGACAATTCGATATTCATTACACAATCGGTTAAACGATATTTTGGATAAAATTCTTAGTTGAAATGTTTTTCATTATCTTCATTTTTTTTTTTTTTTTTTTTTTTTATAATAACGTTTCGGTCGGTGAAATCTTCGACCTTCTTAGTGTTATGAGTAGTTCTCTGATGAAATGTTTTCATTATTCAACGAATTATTTAGACTAGCATTTTGAACCCAATCACTGACAAGGGTGGAAAATGTGCGACCATTTCAACCCCGAGGCAGACCACTACGTTTTTAATAAGGTCTGGCACAAGGCCTCTGTTTTAGAGTACCTACAAATTCGCTGCAACATTCGCGCTTTCGGTTATATTTAGCAGATTACAGCCCATAATTTCATATACCACCGGACACAAAGCAAGGGAGACCTAGTTTTGGTTTTGTCGATGGTTTCTCATTTTATAATAACCACCCTTTTCTTCGTTTTCTGTTGACATGCAAAACCCATTTTTCATCACCTTTAACAATGCAATACAAAAATGAAAGGAATTCCTGGTTAAACAAACTTATAGATGATGGAAAGTTGACGTTGTGTTCGTTTCTCGAGTGAATGCTCACGAGAAAGACAAATTCGGTCTTTGTATATTTTCCCAATTCACTTGAGATCCCCGTCGACAATTGAACCTGATATATTATATTTTTTGTGCCTAATCAGTTGCTATGGCGTTCAATGATCTCTTTCAAAAATGTTACATTCAGCAGTGGTGGACTGGGTCTAAAAATATTGGTTGCTAGGAGACAAGGAGGCACCACCCACAACTAAATGCTATCATGTATTTTTTATAACGAATAAATAAAATCTTTAAAAAAAATAATTACAGGAAAAATGAGTACAATTAAAATATTTACATAAATAATATGAATTTCATAGTAATTACAGTGTACGTGTATTGTACATATTACTGGTAGTAGATACTAAATGTAAATACAGAATATCACAATTGAATTTCTTATCTGTCTATATTTCTGAGATGAGGTATTATGTACACTATTTACATTATTCGGACTATTGTCCTTATCTACTGAAACCATGGGAACTCAATAAGAACTTCGATACAGTTCACGATGGAGAAAGAGAGTAACAACACACTCCCATTACTGGATATTCTAATATCTCGAACAGTGCATGGGCTCAAGACATCCGTATACTGTAAATCGACATTCACGAGACAGTACCGCAATTTCAACTCCCACCATCCATACAGCGTAAAGAAAGGGATCGTCCGCTGCTTAAAACACCGAGCAAAAGTCATAAGTGGCGACCCAGAGACATTAGATAAAGAATTGGTCAGTATAAGTAGTACTCTACAACGTAACAACTACCATGGGTGCATGGCAGCAGCCCCCCAAAACTGGGATAGGCGAGTACAAGAGGAGGACAACAACACTTAGAAAACAGTCTGTCTGCCTTATGTGAAGGGGTTATCAGAGAAAAAAGAAAAGATCTGCGGTCCATATAACATCAGAACAACCTTCAAAGGCTGGACGACACTTCGCAGATATCTCTCCCGAGTAAGACCCCCCCCCATAGAGGAGAACATGACTAAAGACTGTGTACGCTATCCCGTGCAGCTGCGGAAAGGAATATAAAGGAGAGACAGGCCGCCCCCTCAAGGTAAGGCTTCAAGAAAAGGGAGATCACCGCCCTCTGTGGGATCAGGTTGAGATTATAGATAAAAAAAATACCACTGGAAAATTCGTAAACTTAAGGAATCAGCACATATGCTAGGTCACAAAAATCTCCTGAGCCGACCAAGCATAGAAATGAATACAATATGGGAACCAGTAAAGAGGAGCGCCAGAGAAAAGCGATAATAACAACAAAAATTGCAATATGAGCTCTGGTAAAAACATGCAATGATAACAGCAAAAATTGCAATATGAGCACTGGTAAAAATTGAGCTGAATACATTAGGTTTATAATACCCAGAAATTCATATGCAGATGTCCTCAAGGACACATGGAACTGATAAAGGCGTTGGTTAGATCCAGTGACAGGACCCAAAGTGTGAGTTCAATACTTGGTTAAGGCGGTGGAGAACTTGGAGAGGGGAATTAACGAGAGATAACTAATAACTGACATCCATTAGACATGGCACGTGGAACTAGAACAGTCTACCCCAGTGAGCGAAATAAAGGGTTCAATTCGACATTCCAATCACCTGAAGAATTGTTGTAATAAATATGGCGTCAAAGATGAGGACAATAGTTCGAATAATGTAAATAGTGAATTTCTTATCTATTTTTTTTTTAATATCTATAGATAGCAACATGGTTCAAAATTCTCTCAGATAGCGAATATAAAAATTTTAACTCACCAAATCTAAAATTTTTGTGCCAAATACAAAAACCTGGTTTGTGGAACTACAAAAGAAAAATGGAACACGTGCGTCTCTTCTTCTTGAGGCACAAATACCAAAATAAGACTCTACCACTGCATAAAACTAAATGAAAAACATTTATTAAACAAGTAAAGACAAAAAAGGCACAAATAGAAAACTTACACCAAAAAATTCCTTTTGTGTACCTATTAAGGTCACAGGATAAAAAAAACTGTACATATAATTGGCACTTAATACCAAAATTAAATACAGAATCTTATAATATAATTTTTTATTTCATATTTTTAATTTTAAGTAATTGGTTAATATTTTAAAATAGTTTGCTGCGCCATTTTCGCATTAACAGACAGTTCAAAAGCACAACAAAGCATTGCATGCAGTTGACTATATTAAGGTCAATCATTTGTGTTCACTGCATGATTGCTTAAATCTGCCAATAATTGTTTCTATATCCATCTCGCAATTCCTTTTCTATAGATAACATGTATGATTCTAAATTCTCCTCAGACAACGAATTTCCTAACCTTGTCTTTATGACCTTTAGCTTTCAAAATGTCTTCTCACATTGAGCTTGAGTAATTAATAGTGCGCAGATGACTTTATAAAGTTCTTATTCCTTTTTATTACTGAAACAGTTATCTGTGCTTGTTTCTTTATTGCATTTTTATTTGATATAGGAGGCTCACTCCATCAGAGGCCCACTTGCAAGCTGACACCCTGTTCAGTCCGCCACTGTCATTCAGAGTGGCTCGTCCCCTAGAGCGAGGCAAATTGAATATGTCACTATCGCCATTATACAACCTTTTAAATCACATCTGACGTATACGACCCCTCACTGCATCCGTATACACCGCACAAATATTTTCAAATAACTCTTCTTTCTTTGTTCCTTCCTTCCTTTCTTTCTATCTTTCTTCATTTTTGCTTCTTTATTTATTTTTGCTTCTTTTTTTCCTTTCTTTCTTTCTTCATTGTTGCTTCTTTCTTTCTTTCTTTGTTCTTTCTTCATTGTTGCTTCTTTCTTTCTTTTTTCATTGTCACTTCTTTCTTTCTTTGTTCTTTCTTTCTTTGTTCTTTCTTCATTGTTGCTTCTTTCTTTCTTTCTTCATTGTTGCTTCTTTCTTTCTTTCTTCATTTTTGCTTCTTTCTTTCTTTGTTCTTTCTTCATTGTTGCTTCTTTCTTTCTTTGTTCTTTCTTCGTTGTTGCTTCTTTCTTTCTTTCTTTCTTCATTTTTGCTTCTTTCTTTATTTTTGCTTCTTTCTTTCTTTTTTCCTTTCTTTCTTCATTGTTGCTTCTTTCTTTTTTCTTTCTTCATTGTTGCTTCTTTCTTTCTTTCTTCATTGTTGCTTCTTTCTTTCTTTCTTTCTTTCTTCATTTTTGCTTCTTTCTTTCTTTGTTCTTTTCTTTCTTTCTTTTTCCGATTACGCAACCTTTCTTTCTGATCGTTGTTTGCTTGAGGTGCAAAAAAAAAAAAAAAAACGAAAGAAAAAAATAATCTAAGGAAAGAAAACAGTTTCCTTTTTTTCAAATTTGTCCACTAAATATTTGGAGCCTCATCTTATTCTATGTTCCGTGTCCCTTCAGGCATTGCAGGATCATGGCACTCCACAACTTCCTATCCTTCATATTTCTTTAGCAATATTTTTTTTACTACCCTTCCTGTTCTTCTAACAATTTACGCAAGTTTATTACACGTTCTTTTTTTTCTGCCCCTTTTCCCTTCAATATCCCGTGAGTATCAAATTCTCCAACCTCCCTTTCCTCAATATGCGTCCGAGAAATATCAGCTTACATATTGCGTTGGTCACATAGTCAGGATCCATTAGCAGAACCACATCTGTGATACCTCAATTCTACTCTTTATCTGTAAGGAAATTGTCGAGCATTCAATGCCGTATGAAAGGAGTGATATTATATAACATATTCTTTGTGTTTAACGAAATTTTCTTAATACTTTGCTTAGCTTTAAGAAGGCACCTTCTTGATATTCCGATGAGCCTTTCAAATTTCGAGCAGCATTCTATTCTGCCATTTTATCTCTGATTGTTTTATTCTGTACTTTCTTTTTATTTTTGTGACTGGGAAGCGAAGGTTAAGTCAATTTTTTATTATTCTTTTGCTTCCATTATTTTCTTTAGAGAAAAGAAATCAAAACCGAAATTTATACATCGAAATCCAAAACCAACGGGAAAATATGATCATTTTGCAATAGAATCACGCACATTAAAATATCGCATGCGAACCGAGTGTAGTACGGATTTCGTCGCTACTCTTTATGATCTTTACGATATTGTTTCGGGTATTATCCTTTTCTTAGCAAAAGCTTTTAAAGATAAATCCCTAAACAGCTTTCAAGCAATGACACATGTTGAGACGGCATGGGAATCACGAGTGATTTTATTCTCGATCCGATTCCATTCATTTTTGTAGTCGTAAAAATCAGATTTGGAGAGAGAAAGGCAAATCAGGCGAAACTGAATACAAACCAGCAAGCAAGACTGAACCATTTAGTGTGACATACACAGAACAGAATTTATGACAAACAAATAATAAGGAAGAAATGTATACGTGTAGTTGGTATATAAAATGCCCTTACCTGAAATGTACAGTTATATGAGTCATTTTTAGGACTATGAAATGTGTCCTGATTAGGAGAGCTTTATTTTGGGAGATTTTAACGCATGCGTCTATCTACAATGACCAACCGACGAGAAAATGTCTGCAGGGTGAAAAAAAAAGTGAAAGATAGGAGTTACTGCCACTTTTTATTTGCTTCTGCGAGCGATCCTACGTAATGTCTGTTTTTGAACACGGAAATAAACGTGACGTCTATTTTGATTTTCCGATAAACTCCACAATGATATAATCATTACGTTGACTTTACACACTATCCTTTAACAAAAGATTCGGAAGGGAACTCCCATCAATACTAGAAAGAACAATAACAGCTAATAGACTAAAGAAACCTGTTTTTATCGAAAAACTGTTTTAAGGGAAAGATTTTATAAATTTCAACCGAATGTAACGCCTTCTCTTCTGTCAATGAATGCTGAAAGTTTTCTAAATGGAAACCGCTGTTTTTCGCCAGTATCATTCTTCGGTCTTCCTTAAAATCTGAAATTTGTCAGTATCGTTAACCCACAATTTGTTCAGGTTAAATGTCTTTGCTATATCACTATAATTCAGTCGATGCATTTTTTGCCCCAACCCCCCACACACCCACCCACCTTCAGTATGTGAAATTCTAAAATGTGTCAGTGGTCCCTCTAAATATCTCCAAGCAACGTCGTTTTACTGTCCTGTACTGTGTGAATGTCTCTAGCAGTCAGCTAAACTTGGTGGTTAATAAAACCGTAGATGAACACTAACGTTGCTTCAGAATGTTAATTGCCGAAAGGCGTTTAGCTGACTGTTAGAGACATGCACGCGTTTCCCAAAATGGACGCATGTCCGGAGACAGTACTCCGTATTACATCGGCGAGAAGTAAGTTCCACTCAAACAGCTTCTTCCTGCGAACCACTGCCCTATGGAAAAGGCTCCTTAACGCAGGGGTCGGCAACCTTTTGCTAACTATATGCCGACTTAGGGTTTTAAAATCATTCAGTGTGCCAACAGCATACGTATTTTTATACAAGTCAAGGTCAATATACATGTTCTACAATATATTTTATATACTAATGTAGAGTATATATACTTTAATATATATTAAAATTGAAACAGCTAAATATTTTCTTACTTTGTAGTCGTTATTTGTTCGGACTTCGTTATGTCATTTGTGGCTGTGCCGCGTGTGGCACGCGTGCCGTAGGTTGCTGACCCCTGATTACTGTTCAAGTCTAGAGTCAACAGTTATATTTCCTTCCTATCCATATAAACTACCCTTGATCGTAACCCTCTACCTCGAGTGCCCCCCCGGGCCTTGTAGAAGGTGAACCTTGTTCTAAAAAAAAAAAATTAAAAAAATGTAATTCTTCCTTCAGTTACCCCCCCCCCCCGATACGGTGCTTATTAAATACCAAATGCTGATTATTTTCTAAATAATTTTCTCCGCGGAACAATTTTGTTTCAGGGATGATAAATCATCCACTTTTTTAATGATTTGAAAATTTTTCACCGGCATGGCTATTTCAGACAGTACTTGTATTTGGCACAAAAACAGCTTGTATTTACCGTGTGAGGAAACAAGGTTTTTACTAAAGTAACTCCTTTGCAGTCACTGAATTTCATCAACACTTGACAAGAAAATGATTTTTTCAACCGTGAAAAAACAGACGCAAGTAACACAAGTGGGGATCGTGTGCGGACATATCACAGTAGAGAAGGCATTTTGAACTAGTTTTATTCGATCCACCAAGGCGTCACAAATGGTTTGAATGTTACAACTTGTAAAACAACTTTTACGGCAACTGCTGCTGCTCCAGCTTTTACTCGCGCTAACGAAGGACGTCTCTCAAACTGCCATGGTTAGCAAGCCCGCCTCACACACTTGTTCGATAGTCAATTCGTAACTACCTACCCCTCCCCTCTTCCTACTGTGACCTGTTGATAGACGAACGAAGACGAGCTTTTATTTGCTAAGCGTAGTTTATTTCGTTAGAAACAAAGAAAACAGTGCTGAACTGCTATGTAATATCAATTCACATATTTGGCTGTGAATGCCGAACAACTTTCTCACAAATGATTGGTTTGGTTTTGTTTGTCTTCCGGCACATCGACGACATCAATGGGTTATTTAATGTCAATAAGATTTTTATTGCTGGTAATAATTTTTTTTTCAAAAATGTATTAGGTTGGTGCAAAAATAATGTCGTTTTCTCACATAGTAACATATGTGAGAAAACGACATTATTTTTGCACCAACACTGGTATTACTGGTATTTCCCCACCCCCCCCCAAAAAAAAATCTATTGCTGGTATTAAAACCCATTTTTACACTTTCATAGTGTTTTGACCCCAGTTTGGGGGTTAACTATTTGCCCATAATCAGAGTGGACCTGGGAACACCAGCAATTAAGAGGTGGTCCCACGCTCCACAAAAACATCCTGATCAGAGGCCTTGCTGCCGGATGTAGTTTATCGTCATACCCAGGACGCTTTCTCACAAATGAGGATGAGACTTGAGACAACATAAATATCGTTCTACAGCAGGATGTTGAGAATAAGGGAACGAAAATACACTTGTACTTAGGTTCAAAAAATGACAGTTGAGATTTCCAAGACACATATTGAGGAAAGAAGGCTTGGAGAATTTTATACACACAGAACATATTGAAGGTAATAGAGCCAGAGGAAAACATCGAGTTACCTATGCAACATACTTATGTAAAAGGATGACAAAGCAGGGACTGAGAGATACAACAAGAGAAGAAACATAGCTTAGAGCTACAAAAGTTAGGAAGTTGTGGAGAGCCATGACCGTTCATATCCCAAAGGGACACGGGAAGAAGAATCGCTCATGTTTCGATACGAGGTCACAGGTTGAGGGTACCTAGTAAGGATCAAACTTATTACTAATGAAACATAGTCATTGCAGCACGATGCGGAGTCTTTTTATTATTTTAAACGTCATTTTTAACGTTATTAAACGTTATTTTAAACGTTTTTTTAACGTTATTAAAAGTTATTTTAAAGGTTTTTAAACATTATTTAAACGTTATTTTAAACGTTGCTAAACGTAAATTTAAACGTTATTTTAAACGTTACTAAACGTAATTTTAAACGTTAGTAAACGTTATTTTAAACGTTACTAAACGTAATTTTAAACGTTATTTTAAACGTTAGTAAACGTTATTTTAAACGTTATTTTAAAGGTTTTTAAACGTTATTTAAACGTTATTTTAAACGCTATTAAACATTATTTTAAACGTTAGTAAACGTTATTTTAAACGTTATTAAGCGTTATTTTAAACGTTTTTTTAAGTTATTTTTAGTGGGAACGCGTGTTTGAGTTGCTATCCTTTTATTATTCTATTAAACAGTGAAATTAATAACACCCGTCCACACTTTGGCTCAAAAAGTTGTTTGGCTGATAGAAAAATTGTTGCAGGTTCGATCTCTATTGGAGGTAGTTATTAATTTTACTGTTTAATAAAATAATAAATAAATAAAATACAGGAACAGCAACTCAAATACGTCCACCAACTAAAAATAATGTTTATACGGAGTGATTCCTGGAGGGTCCGTCTACGAAATCCTGGATTCGTGATGCGGAAGGTAACATCAATCAGCTAAATGACAAACTTTTTCCTTGTATTAATTATATTTATATATATATATATATATATATATATATATATATATATATATATATATATATATATATATATATATATATATATAATATATATACGTATTACCAGTTTGTGACGGGAAGGGATAATTCCGTGGAGGATATAAATCCAGGGAGAGCTCAATGTAGACTACAGAGGATTGTAATGATAATAAGAAGACGGAGACTTTAATTATCTATTTCCATTATAAATTTATTTCGTGAACACCGATTACTATATATATATATATATATATATATATATATATATATATATAGAGAGAGAGAGAGAGAGAGAGATTGGGGGGAATGTAACTTAATGTTGAGCGGTATGTGTTAAAGGTTAACATTTTCCGTTCTCTTTCAGAAGGTTATCAAGAACATTATGATAGCAGCTTCAAAGTTGACTTAAAAATTAAAAAGGCACAACTCGGAGTCGCCAAGAATAGGTGTCGCCCCATTTCTTTCCGTTGTCACTCAGGATCAATGTTTCTGCCTACGCTGAGGCGCTAAATACGGTGGGATCAAATCCTACCGAGATCGATAGTGTGGTCATACGTGTTCCAGCAGGCTCCAACGCACATATCCCAAGTGACTCAGAAGTGGCTGGCAGAAAATCTTCACGATTATTCTCCTTCGTTGTCCTTATTCAAATATCCTGGTCTACTACAGCTGGGCAGGGGCCATCTGGAGGGAGGTTAGTTAGCAGCCCCACAATACCAAGGACACGTAGAAGGCCGCCATCATGGATATGATCGTCAGGATGTACAGGAACCACTGGATCCAGGGATACGATCGTTTCCGAGGCCGTACTGGGACCGTCGGCATTTTTCTTGAATGAAACACATATGGAAACACATATGGAAACACATATGGAAACACAAAAACACAAATCAAAACACGAGATATAAAATAAGAAAAACAGCATCAACATAAAACAACACTTCAAAATATGTAAACTTTGCCTGGGTAAGAAAATAATGACAATTGTCATTATGTTTATTACTTATATATTTCTTATCTCTGTCTAATCACATTGATCACCACAATTATGTCTACACCTCTTGGCTCAATTTGGTAATTATTTATTTGCTTACCAACGTATCCACGCCAGCACGCGCGTATACGGTCGCTAATATCTAGTTATTTCATTTACCTAACCCTATACCTATATCTAAGCCTATAATTATATATATATGGATCTAACCAACGCCTTTATCCACTGTGCCATGTGTCCTTGAGATCCAGTGACAGGACCCAAAGAGTGTGAGTTCAATACTTGGAGAGGAGAATTAACAGGAGATAACTAATAACTGACATCCATTAAACATGCACGTGGAACTAGAACGACATTTCATCTAGCTGAAGAAGGCAGGAGCATACAACGGCCGAAACGTTGTAATAAATATGGCAACAAAGATGAGGACAATAGTCCGAATAATGTAAATAGTGTACATAATACCTCATCTCAGTAGCTTAATGGATTAATAGCAGAAAACAAAAAAGTATAGGGCCACAGAGTGCCGGATTAAAGAGCTGCATTACCGTTATGCATACTGAAGCAATGTACAGAATACAGAGCATACCAGCATCGTGATACTAGAGTAAAAATATACAAAGCCCAATATAGCCATCATGTCAGTCAGTCTGATAAGGATATATCAGACACATGCCTCACAGCCAAATATGCGTCATATAAGACTGAATCGGTGGCGTTATGGATAGTGGCTCGGATTGAGGAATCGGAGAGCAGAGTTCGAATTCCAGTCGAATCCATTACATTCACTTACGTGCTGATACCCTTTGAATCTTCTTCTTCTCCCCTCCCAGCTATGGGTAAATAGCAGGACAGACTGGGTTGCATGGCAACTGGTCTACCGCAGAAAGAAATGGCATCCTACTGCGAGAAAAAATATGTCTCGTCAGTCATGTATCGAAAGATACATGGTCGCCTAAGTGTATATCACAAAACTGACTGAAAAGCTATGCATAACCTTTCAGGTGGGGCCCCGTTAGAAATTCCTTCGCATCGGGTAATTCAGTCCACTTAGCCAATTTCTAGTTAAGGGTGTGGCCCAAGTATCTAAATGTGACTCCTACTCCCATGTCTCTTTGTCTACCTTATTCTTCAAACTTGAAAAATAACTATCGCCACATGGCCATGATCCAAACTGCACTACTCCCGCTCATGAACAGATATGCATCAAACGTCAGCCCCTTATTATCTACATTATTTACATTATTCGGACAAAGAACACCATTGGAAAATTCATAAACTTAAGGAATCAGCACATATGCTAGGCTATAAAAAATCGACCAAGCATAGAAATGAATACAATATGGGAACCAGTAATAAGGAGTGTCAGAGAAAAGCGATAATAACGAAAAAAAAATTGCAATATGAGCTCTGGTAAAAACATGAAATAATGACAGCAAAAATTGCAATATGAGCACAGGTAAAAAAGGTTGCAGATGACATTAGGCTTATAATACCCAGAAATTCATGTCCTTGAGGCATTGGTTAGATCCAGTGACAGGACCCAAAGAGTGTGAGTTCAATCCCCGGTTAAGGCAGTGGAGAACTTGAAATTAACAAGAGATAACTGACATTAAACATGGCACGTGGAACGAACAGTCTATCCCGTTGTACGCTTCGGCCTTCTTCAGCTAGTTGGAATGTCGAACTGAACCCCTTATTTCGCTCACTGGGGTAGACTGTTCTAGTGCCACAGTGAAATAAAGGGTTCAGTTCGACATTCCAACCACCCGAAGAAGGCCGGAGTGTACAACGACCGGAACGTTGTGATAAATATGGCGAAAAGATATAAATAATGAGCATAAAGATGGCGAATAATGTAAAAAATGAGCATTTTGCAAGTCAGAATTGGATTGTATCTTCAAACCATGCTAATAGTGGATTTAGATTTTGTAAGTGTACAAGTTTAATATGAAATTAAATAAAAATTTATTTTTATTGGTCTTATTTGGCAGATTTTTCCCGTGACTGGAATATTGGTAAAACTAAGACTGTTCAAAATTTTTTTTTAAATTAATCAATAAATGCCTTCACCAGATGAGCCATCACAGTGAAAAGGCTATCATTAATATCAAAGTCACTGTATGCAAAAACTAAGAAAATACTTTTCTTGTGTAAAAATATTAGGCTGGTGCAAAAATAATGTCGTTTTCTCACATATGTTACTATGTGAGAAAACGACATTACTTTTGCACCAACCTAATAAGTAAGTAATTAAAAAAAAATATCATGGTGCTTTTCTAAATTCAAATAGATGGGTCAGGATGATTATTTTTATTTGGAGAAAAATCCACCCGTGACATCTTTATTCCCATTTTTTTTCTAGCCCATAATTTAGGCAGTGGCCATTCTTGAATAAAGCGCTTCATTTGAATAATAAATGGCTCAAATTTCCTGGCTGGATTTTCTTAAAAAGAAGAAAACATTAATCCGGGGTTAACTAGTCAGATTAAGCATCATTCAATTAATTGTTGACTTTCAGGTTGTAATATCCAGATTTCAAAGTAAACGGTTCAAGTTTAATTCAGAAGGCTATAGAATGGTTCGGCTGAAACGCTGTGGAAACGCAATAATTAATACAAAGACGAGCAAAAAATGGAATTGTTTTCCCATAATTATTCACTATATCTCCAATTAAGCATCCCGACAATTTAAAAATGTTTGTTGTTCTTTTGTTGTTCTTTTTTTTATTATTTAAAAATATCTGGATACAATTTGCAGATCATAAGATTCTACAGCAATCTCGATGAAAATAGAAAACTGTTTCATTAATTAAAAAATGTACAGTTCAGCAGACTCAAGACTGATAATTATAAAAATTATATATATATATATATATATATATATATATATATATATATATATATATATGCATATATGGATAGATAAATTAAACGACGAGAAAGTTAGCTACAGGTGCTGTAAATGCATATGTAAAGGAATTATATATAAGAGGTTAGCATCAAGCACAATGACCAGATTAAATTTTCTTTCGGATCCAACGCTAACAATTGGAAAAGGCGTTTCTACCATCACAAAATGACACTAAGCAACAAAAAATATGCAAATACCACAGCACTCTCTAAGTTCTACTGGAGTATGAAAACAAATGGCTACACACGAAATGTAAAATGGGAATTTGTAGCACAAACCAAACCTGTTTCCCTTAGTGGGGAGGACGATGCGACTTATGTCTATTAGAAAAAAAGATTCATCAAAAATATTAACAATTTAGGCCTACTTAATAAGCAGACTGAGCTAATTATCGCATGTAGGCATAGAAGGCCGTATCTCTTAAAATACTAGAAGCCTGACTGATTCTAATTCCTTTTCCTTATATTTTCAGTTTTATTTTATTAGGATGTATGTACCATAGCAACTTATTTAATTCTAACCTGATTGCATTATCATGGCAAACCTATAACAACGTCTCTAGCATTATTTTATTAATTTCCTCATATTTATTATCTTTATCTTTCTATTATTTACTTTCCTTATATTTATTTATTACACCCAATTATTTAATTCCCTTATATTTTATATTTCTTTATTTTCTTATTTCCTCATATTTTTATATTTTTTATATTTTTTTTTAGTTCTGTATATTATAATTACTTTCCTTATATTTATCTGTTTTTTTTATAATTCATTTCTTTTCCTATAATTGTTTCTTTTACTTTTTACTAAGACTTAAGCATCTTACCAACTTACCTTCCTTTAATCATTAACGTTATTTTGACTATGCGAAAAAAAAAAAAAAACGTCTTTAATTTTAAATTTGTAATCCTTCTTTTATCTTTCTTTAAATTGAACTCATCTGCATCGCATTTAGTACACTTTTTGTCCATTTTTATTTTGGGGGACACGTAGCAGCGTTCTTCCCATAAGCCATTTGTTTACATTTAGCAACATCGACTTTGTGCTTGACGTGCTGTAATCCAGCAAAACTTAACTCGCACACCAAGACGTAAGTACACGTATATGTAAATAATTAATATATATATATATACATATATATACATATATATATATCGTTAAAACGAATCGAGTTCTCTCAGTCGCTGTGTATTTGTCTAAAAATAAATACGCTTAAATTCACCTTCATCCCTGCCAATGGCTTAGGGGTAGAATCTTCGACTGACGCCAATACAGCCGTGTTTCGATACGAGCTAAAGGAAACTGGACGTCTAGACAAACTGATGAGCTGTGATACAGCGAAACAGTCTGTATGTAGATGACAATATATATATATATATATATATAATTACACAAATGAATATATATACATATATATACATACATACACATATATTTATACATACACACACACACACACACACACACATATATATATATATATATATATATATATATATATATATATATATATATATATATATATTGCTCGACTTTTAAAACCATTTATTTTACATTCAACATCATCACTTGATAAGACACCGAGGGTGTTGAAACAAAATAGCTATTTTTGTAGTGATTTTATAACATATTTATGTTATAAATTTTTTTTTAAATAAATAATTATATATATATATATATATATATATATATATATATATATATATTATATATACACCCTTGTGCAAATTAAACAAAACGAATAATTCCGTTATTATTTTCTTTTCTTTTTTCGTATTTTTCCAATGAAACACGACCTAGTGCATATGTTAGTACTTCGTATTTCCATTCCACGAAGTCGTTCCTTGACCACAGATTCTCGATTGGATTTAAATCAGGTGAGTTTCCAGTAGTACTATATAGTACTATAGTACTTTGATTTACTCACTGGTATGGCTCGGCAGTGTGTTCGTGCAGCGTTACAATTTTCGTACGCTTCCTTGGAGTAACGCCCATCGCAAACAATGGCCGTAGTACAACTAATCAACAGTCGAGACAATCATAGATGACGCAATATTTTTCAAGGCCATACAAATTTTATCATACACCCCGAAAATAGATTCATATTACTGTACACCACTGCAAATGACGTAATCTGAGGAAAAATAGAAATCGATTTATACCCTGTCACTCCTGTGGGTCTAAAACTAACTGTATGGTGAAAGGAAGAAAACTAAAGCGATTGTTTCAATTAATTTGCACAATATATTAGGTTGGTGCAAAAATAATGACGTAATAATGTCGTTTTTTGACGTTAAAAAGTACGTCAAAACACATTATTACGTCATTATTTTTGCACCAACCTAATAGTAAAACCAAGGACAAAATTATGGGGCAGGTGTAAAAATGTTAGAAATATGATTGAAACTCATACATATATTAGCTGAAAACACTATTATAAGCATTCTTGAATTGATGTTTCACTGGCATTTATGTTAGGGGGGTTTCCAATAATGATTTGTGTTCATTTTTACTTATTTAGCGTAAGTGGCAAAATTATTTATTTGAAATTTAATCTGTGGTGCTAAATCTTTTCTAATCTTTTACTAACAAATTTAAATTTATAAGTGCTTCTTTTTTGTTGAAAATGTCTCCAAAGAAAAACATTCCTGAAAATAAAATGGCTGAAATCATTGCATTGTTCAAAGAATTGTTATCCCAAGTCAAACTTACAAGAAAAGGGAAATGTCCAAGAAATAGTGTACAAACAACCATTAAAAGATATAATGAAACCAATTCTTTCAAAAATCGTGATGGTCAAGGCCGGAAAAGAGAAGACAGACTTCTAAATAGTCTATCTCTAGGTGATAGGAAAAAAAACTCTGCTGAATTTCGAGAGACAACAAAGTGATATCGACTCGCACAGTGGAAAGAAAGTTCATAGAAGCTGGCCACAAAAGATGTAAAACTAGAAAACTAGAAAAAAATATTGCTGTCTGAGTTTAATAAGAAAAAGAGACTTTCTATCGCAAAAGAGCATGAAAACTGGACGGCTGAGGATTGGGCCAAAGTTGTCTGGTCTGATGAAAGCAACTTTGAAGAAAGTTCCTTTATTAGGTGAAACTAATTTATTGAGCATAATTGATTTCATTCCGCCTATTAAGACTATATTTTTATTGAATAGAAAATTCTCCCTAAAATCTTTTTTTGGAACCTCTGGGGTCGTTTATTTTCGTCGAAGAGTTGGGGAAGCATATGATGCTCAATGTACTGTTTGAAATGTAAAATTTGGAGGTGGGAGCATAATGGTTTGGGGCTGCATGTCGTCTTCCGGGACAGGAATATTATTCATATGTGAGAGTAGAAGGAATTCCAACACCTACACAAGCATGTTAAACCATTGTTACCAACCTTCATTAGAAAAAGTTTTCAACAATAACATGCTAGATGAAGTAATCTTCCAACAAGACCATGTCACACATCCAGAGTTTCGAAGTGTTGGTTTGAAAAGATAGAGGTGAGGGTAATGAAGTGGCTCCCGCAAACACCTGATCTGAATATCATTAAGCATCTGTAGTCATGCTCAGGTACAAAAGGGTGGGTGCACCAATATTCTTCAGAATTGCGAATTAGAAGCCAAACTCCATGAAGAATGCGAGAAAAACGAACCAACCACTAATGCTACATGACTACCAATATGCAAAAGCGCATAAAATCTGTTATAAAAGCAAAATGAACCGACACCAGCTATTAAATAAAGGATAAATTTACATTAAAAGCTTTCTTCTATTTCCTTAAATAAAAAAATAGATGAGTTCCAGTTATGTTCCTGACATTTAAACATCGGCCCGATAATTTCATTGATGATTCTATACAAACACGGACACAGACACACACACACACATATATATATATATATATATATATATATATATATATATATATATATATATATATATATATATACTTACATATTCATATATATGTACAGAAATATATATATATATATATATATATATATATATATATATATATATATATATATATATATATATATAGTCGATTCTCCCGTCGAATTCGACGCATGAAAGCCAAGCAGATCAGTTCTCAGGAAACCGACAGCCCGACACCAGCACATGAGATTTGATTATAGTGGTGAAGGTTCCGTGCAGGACCATCCACACTTTTTGAAGGGCCGAATTCAGGGACATGGTGCACTAAGTGCCACAAGGTCCCCAAACGACCCTCCGCTGGTTTTGAATTCAGAGTTGTCCTTCTCCTAGACCAGTTGCCATCCAAGGCTATAGAACCCAGTCTGTCCTGCTATTTACACATAGCTGGAGCGAGAAGAAGAGGATTCACACCTTTCCCAAGGGTATTAGCACGTAAGTGAATGTATATATATATATATATATATATATATATATATGGGTATTTTCTGTGGTGAAATAATTTATTACATGGAACCTTAAACTCCAACAAACATCAAATTAAATTCTTCATAGATTTTTTAGACAATTACATTTATATCAAACTTTAACCCCCAAATATACCCTTTAAAGTAATGCAAAATATCAGCGTTCAAGAAATTGAGTGAAACCTTCTCTCATGATCATGATTTATTTTATTGTATAAAATGTCGGTTTTCTTCTTCACCCCTTACCCATCCATATCTAGAGATAACATACGTTAAGTTAAGCGATATCTGGCCCACACCAAGTGGGGCTAGGGATAAAGAATTGAAATGGTACATCTAACTTACTCATGTCTTCTCTCCCCCCTCACTTCCTCACTTCGTTAATTTACATTATGCTTAATACTCCCCGTCAAAAATGTGTAAATTTCTTTTCATTCTTCATTTCAACCTTTGGAAGTAAAGTCTGATGATCCAGAGCCCTTTAAAAGGGCCGTGGTGAAATAATTTATTACATGGAACCTTAAAGTGGTCTTTTTTTATTCAAACATATTTACTCTGAATTTACATTGAGCTGTCCGGATATCATCCTCCTTGGGTCTACCCATACGGATTACCTACCTTTGCATAAACTATATATATATATATATATATGAAGAAAAATATACGGAAAAAACAAACACAAATCCTTATATGCAATTATGCTGTTTTAATGTTAATATAATGTCAACGTCGGACGTTTCGGTCTAATAAACCATCTTCAGAACATATTCATAAAATATAATTAACATTATCAATTCAACATGACAAAGACGATGGACATAAGAACAAGACTTATCCAAATTTTATGGGATTTTTGTTTGTTTTTTCCGTATATTTTTCTTCATACTGTCGGATCTATATCCATATATTTGCTTATATATATATATATATATATATATATATATATATATATATATATATATATATAAACCTAAAGAGCCAGGTAAACTTCCCTAGGTTTCACCTAAACGGATCGTCAGGGTAAAACTGGGGAAAGTTTTACCCTGACGAACCGTTTAGATGAAACGTAAGTAGGTTTACCTGGCTGTTTAGGTTTATATTAGGTTTGCTCTACTTCGTGTATTGAACACTTTACTTAATTGCCTTTTACTCCTTTTGGATATTTTTTTTCTTTGGATTCTGAACTTGAATTCTGGACGATTGTTTTCGCCTCAATTACATGTTCTTAGTTCTTTCTTTCTTTTTTTTATTCCTCATTTTTCCTTGGGTATTGGTTTGTTCAACTACAAGCCGAAATACCCAAGGTTTTTCCAAGCGAGTACTACTATATTATATATATATATATATATATATATATATATATATATATATATATATATACAAACACACATGTATATATACATCCATACACACACACGTATATATATAACAGTTGGCCACTCGTATTCGAAGAAACCCGTGTACTAGGGCAGCTAGCCAATCCCTCATGCAGACTCTCGCTCAGGCAAATTTGTGTTCATTCAACACCCACAGAGCCAACCAGTGGTTTATATTGCAACTATGCCGAGCAGACCTTAGTTAAAGTTTCTAGGAGAGAACGTGTTATCTAGCATGATCACCAATCTGAACAACACCAGCACATTCAATGCTTCAGTCACGATGACTTGTGACTTCGTGCTAGCACAGCTATCGACGGCCCCAAGTGATCCATCTACCTAATTTCACTCACAAGGCTTGGGTCAACTCGTGGTATAGCTTTCAGACACTTATAAATATGCACATATATATGTAGAGAAAGAAACAAACACACACACATATATATATATATATATATATATATATATATATATATATATATACACACATTTATATATATATGAATAAAAATATTTTTTCTTCATTCTGTCGGATTTATATCCATTTATATTTGCTTATATATATATATATGTTCAGATATATACATATATCTACAGATATACATATATATATATAATCATATATATACATATATGTATAAAAACATACATATACACATATATATGCATATGAACACAATATACATATGTATATACACATATATACACACAAATATATGCACATAAATATAAACATATATATGTACACGCAAATATACAGACATATATATACATATATATATACACATGTATATAAAATTTATGTGCATATACATATATATATATACCCATTTGTATATATACATATATATGCATATATACATATACATAAATATATATACATATACACGTATAAATAAACACATATACATATAATATATAGATATATTATATATAAAATATAATATATATTATATACATATATATAATATACATATATGTCAAATATATGATATATATATGTATGTAAAATATATATGTATATAAAATATGTATGTATAATACATATATAATATATATGCATATACATAATAATAAACGTATAAATTATATATATATATATATAACATATATATAATACATATATGTATGTAATATATATATATATAAATATATATATAATATATACAGGATATTTATATATGAAATATATATAATATATATACATATATAATATATATATTATATATATATAATATATACCTATATATAATATACATACAATATATATATATGGTTAATATATATATATATACACATTATATATATATATTTATATATAATACATATATATGTATAATATATATTACTATAATATATATATATATATATATATATATATCTTGAAAACTATTTCTGTGCGTCTCTGTGTGTGTTTGTATGCTATTTATACACGTCGATGAAATTGTCACACTCATGTTGCAAATTTACTAACATAGGTCAAGACCAGCTCTTAATTCTCCAGGCTCATCGGGTTTGGCAGAATGAAGATCGTACGACTTTTTGCAGAAACTAACGCAAAGTTAAAGGCGAGGAATTTTTTACTGGATGGTCTGATGTTCTTTGCACTCAATGCAAAACATCAGCTCATGGTCCGAGGTTTATGTAGAGTACTTGAGAGTTTTTCTCCGGCGTACGAAAAACTGCAAAAACTGTGAAAAAATCAGATTTTCCTACCACTTAAAATAAAAACTTGGATAATTTCCTCATTGTCATCAGATTTTCTTCAAACATGTCGCAAAAAATTGCCATCGTGCTGCTTCCCGCCGTATAACGAAAAACCACGAAAAAAATGTTCAAAAAGACCGTTTTTCGGTCATAATTCCCTAGTTTTTCATCTAATGTTTCCAAATTTGCCATCTAAATTAGATATGACACACAACTTGTCTTGCATGAATGTTTGATTTAGATTATTTCAGTGAAGTGGTTGAAATCTGTGACAAGCTAGGCCCAAAATTGGATTTTACCATTTAGCCAATAGTTTCGTCATATGATTCCATCCTAAATTGGCAATCGAAAAAACTTTGATGCAAAGATTGTTCGAGAAGGATTATTGAAACGTTAAAAGGGAAATATTCGCGAAGGACCTCTTATTAACCCCAACTTTACAGTAAAGCGAAGAAGGAGGGGACGTTCATGCGTTTGCATTTTCAGTTGATTTTCAAATTATAAACAGTATGAGGTCTTCCTTAAATACGCAAGTACTTTTGATGGTTCCTCCGGTCATTATCAGGAATGGAAACTATTTTCTTTTTTGGTAAAATACATATATTACACATATACATAAATATATACACGCATATCTATATATATATATATATACACACACACATATATATATATGCACATATATATACATACATACATACACATACATATATACATAATTATACATATATGTATATACATACATACATATATACACATACATATATTAGGTTGGTGCAAAAATAATGACGGTTTTGGACGTTAAAAAATACGCCAAAAACCGTTATTATTTTTGCACCAACCTAATATATATATATATATGCACATATATATATATACACATACTTATACATATATATATATATATATGCACATATATATACATACATACATATATACACATACACATATATACATATAACTGAGCACAATTATAAATAATCCAAGCAGTGCCACCAATTTCAGCACTGATCCTTTCTCCATTCCTAGTCATGCTCATTCTTTATTACATTTGAAGTCATTGGAAACGATCTATCAGGTCTAGACAGCCCTTCCTCTGTAAACAGAGGGAATGTCTGCTAGGGCCATCTGATTGTTCTGCCTTTATTTCATTACATGCTTCTCATGTTTTATATTGTAACATTTCGTCTTCCCTCGATTTCAGTTTTGTTGAGTGAGGGCGAAACCGGTTGGCTGATAAATTGATTTGTTTTTTTTTGTTTTTTTCAATCATGAATGGTAAAGCTCGTTTTTAATTCCATAATAAAATTTTGAACCTCTAAGAAAATAATTATATATATATATATATATATATATATAAGACGAAAGTACAACTTATCATAGCCAACACAATTTGTTCTCTGATGGACTTTATCAAGGCAAATGTGAAGTTTTTATTTTGCAACAAATACTTCTAAATAAAAAAAATCTTGTTAGTTTGTCAAAATTTTTACATTTAAGGGTCTCTCATAAATATTCATCAGTTTAAGTGAAAAGTCTCGGTAAATTCTGCAGGTACAATAAAATTCTCACATTTGCCTTGATAAATTGCATCAGAGGACGAATCATGTTGGGTAAGATAAATTTTTCTTTTGTCTTTATAACTATTTTCCTTTTACAGATATATAATAAAAACTGGAGACATCAGGTACTGTACAATCTACTGGGGGTGTATTGGAATATATCCCCCACTGAGGAGGAGGAGGGCATGGCTGTATTTCGTTTTTGTACAAATTAAAAAAAACACAAAAAATCACAACTAATGAAATAGTTTTGTTTGTTTTATTTTTCTTTCTTTTTACAGTTTTTTTCTTTATCCTTTTGGGAAACGAATGAATGAATGCTTTCACAAAATGTTTTACAGTCATGATATGCAATCTAATGTGTCAATTTGTCCGTTTGTGTTTTATTCAGAACAAGTCTGCTTTTTTCTTTTTGTTTTGTTTTTAGTTGTGGGGGAGTTTTTTTTTTTTTTTGTTTTTTTTTTAACATTT
This sequence comes from Acanthosepion lycidas, assembly GCA_963932145.1. NCBI lineage: Eukaryota > Metazoa > Mollusca > Cephalopoda > Sepiida > Sepiidae > Acanthosepion > Acanthosepion lycidas. Next base: position 21,357,127 of record OZ010586.1, on the reverse strand, counting down.
CCATTTCTCTCTCTCTCTCTCTCTTTCTTTCTTTCTCTCTCTCTCTCATCTAGAACGAACAAATGTCAAATAATGTTCGAGGAATTGGACAGCTGATGACCTTTGTCAGAAAAAAATAAAAAAAAATAAAATGATGTTGCATCCCGATTTGGAACAGAGTCCACAAAGACGTCGGCCTTCAAACACTGACCAATGTTTTCTTTTCTTATTTTTTTGGGGGGGGGGGGGCAGTCAACATATGCTGAAAACTAACTCATATATACAATACAGTATTTGCAGAAAAATACAGAAAATAAAATGAGAGAATAGCAAAAGTTTACTATTAGCAGGAAAGGCTTAAGCCCATCCTGCCCTGAAACAAGATTATCGTCAAAGAAATATTACAAAAATCAAAGAAAAATCTTTCTTGTTTATTAAAAAGAAAATAAAAAATTAAAAAAAATTATTATAACTGAAATTATTTCTCCTCATTTTGGCTTAAATCTCACCTTCCAAGTGAAATAAGTTGCTGTATATGCTTTCACAATTTTTTTTTTTTGTTTTTTTATTCTTTTTTATAAGGGGAGTGTCTATGATTATGTTAGAAGTGCATGTCACACACATACACACACACACACACAAAAGCATTTGCCAAAAAGAAATAAAAGTGACCACATGATGGGTAAAATAGCAGGGTAGACGAGTTTCTCCAGCCTTGAATAGCAACCAGTCTACAAGGACAACTCTGATTTCAAACCCAGTCCTAAATTCAGTTAAGGAGGGAGGGTTGGGCATGGAGTTGGCAACTCCACATAGCAAAAAAAAAACCCAAAAAAACAAACTATTTGCTATTGAAACTGCATTGGCATCACCTAAGACATGATACAGTTGTGGCATTTAGGCTCCATGAGTCTACAAGGAACAAACTATCATTAGTTAACAGAGCAAAGCTAAAATTGGAGAAAAAAAAAAAAAAATAAATTAATAAATTGGGGTTCTTTAAGAAGCCATTATTCTATTATTGCATTAATTATAATTTTTGGAGTACATAACATTTAACACCTGATCACGAATTGCAAATGCTTAGGTTTGCAATTCTACAAATTCAAGGGATATAATCAAAATGCACTTCATTTTCGTTTCAATCACATAGAGATGCAAGGTTTAACACTTATTGAGAATTGATATTTTTTTCTTTTTGGAAAACTATTAAAAGTAGAAATTGTAATTAATCAGGAATTCTCAAGAATTGTCCAAATGAAAATGAGAAAAGCCCAGTTTCTTCTGCTTCATCCGACCGTTCTTGGAAATAATTTTGAAACAAGGTATAAAGGATTTAAATGAATCTAGCATTATAATCAGTTTTCATATTTTTGTTATTTTTTGCTTTCTTGATGGGCTAAAAAAACTATTTAAAAAAATACTGCATAAATAATTTTGCTTTTCAATTTCATAGGTTTTTTTTTTTTTTTTTTTTTTTTCTTGAGCCAAAGTTGAAATGGAACGTGACTGTTTTCTTTCAAATCTATTTCAGGTTAATTTGTTTCAGTGGGGTTAGCATAACTGAGCAATGTTTCCAATCAGAACTTATGAGGGAGGGAGAAAAAATATTTGGGGGGTCAATCCAAAAAGATTATATATATATATATATTATATATATATATATATATATATATATATATATAAAGCACTTTATATTATTATATATATATTTATATATATATATTGAGCATTTTATCCCATAAATATAGCACATCTTAAGACTATATATATATATATATATATATATGTGTGTGTGTGTGTGTGTGTCAATGATATTATATACAACACTGATATTATATATAGTAAGAATAATGCAGAATTGTTTGGAGCATATTATTTGGTTTCTAAACACAGCTGCCAAAAAATTAAAATAAAATTTATAAGTATTATTATTATTTATGATAATAATAGTAGCAATAATAATAAAAGAACATAACAATAAATAACAGTGCAAATATTGATAAGAAATAATAGTTATCAACATTATAATAATAATAATAAAGGAGTCTATCAATAATATTAACAGAAAAATTAAGCACTAATCAAGAAAATAATAATAATAGTAATAAAAGAAAGATAAATGAGGAAAATAATAAAAATAATAAAAGAAATAATAATAATAATAATATTAACAATGAAGGAAAAATGAATGACAATCAATAAAATATTGCACATTGTTAGAGGTTCTGTGAGATTTCTGACAACAGTTTCTTCCCCAGCAAAAAAAAAAAAAAAAATTTTAAAATAGAAATAAATAAAAATTTTGAAAAAAAATCGCAGTTTGAATCACTACATAATGAACAGAGAATACTAAAGGCAAAATTGAAAATATTAATAATAATAATAATAATGATGATGATAAAAATAATTAAATAAAAAAAATAAAATAATAGTAGTAATAATAATAATAATAATACTGGTGAAAACAGCAATGAATGAAAATTTCATTTAGAAATTCAACTATTATCAATGAAAACATTGTCATGAAACAAAGATGGAAATATAAAGGCATATATAGATCAGCAAATGTCTCTTGCCTCTTTCCACCATTTCAATTCAGTCATACGCTTAAAAACAATAGATAAAACCTAAAAGAAATTACAGGTTTACAAATAAATCTATTTACATGGATAAAATGAACTGATAAAAGAAATTAAAAGTAATAACCCTGAAATTGACTGACATGCTTCAATTTATCTATGCCATATTGAGGTACAATTTTCATAATCATAGAAATATAACATGTTGAACATTAAATTCAGAAAAATATCCTATGGCATATTTAATTAATTTTACAGAAAAAACACAAATGACAAAAATATGTTGAAAAGAAGAGAAAAAAGTAGGACATAATTTTAATGAATGCACATAGTAATCACACACACACACACACACATATATGTATGCACACACACATACATACACATTTTGTTCATTTGGCAGTTTTAGAAGAAAGAATAAAAGTAATTCTAAGAAATCTGATTGCAGGTAATCAAACTTCAATTAATAAACAATATTTGTATTTTAATATTTCTATAATTTTTGTTTGAAGCTTGGCAATTAAGAATTATTATCATTATTATTATTAATAATATAATTACACCCATTCACTTCGATTACTGTGCTCACTTTGGTTGTTATAGTAACACTTTGGCCGTCACACCATCTAGTTTTATTCAGGTGGCTATTGTGCTTAGCAATGTCCCAGGAATTTTAACGCAAACACTTTATTCAGTTTACAGAGTAGATGATTTACATTCTTAAATCTATGTTTGTATGAGTTAATGCTTCTAAGTCGTTTGTGATGTTAATCTTCCTCTTCCAGTCAATCAAAATATGATTTCTGCACCACTGAGTTCAGTAGGTCATGAGTTCAATCAGATGATACAAAAAAAAGAAAAAAAAAGGTTATATACTCTGGTTTAGTGGAAGAGGCCAACAAATAACATCCAAAAATAAACTAAGAACAAATGAATACAAAATATTCTCAAGCATCCTAACCCCCTGTGAACTGAATAAAAGTTTTACTTCAAGCTTCACAGAAAGTGTTATTAAATTCAATGGACAACAAGTGTGACAAGCTAAGACCTTGTGATTATAAAAACCAAGATTGAAGACACTTGTATGCGTAAATCAGTGAATAATAATGATAATTCCTCATCTCAAAAATAGCGCGTTTTATAACAACCAAATTGAGGATACTGGTTTGAATGTGTAAAATAATAATAATAATAATAACATTCCTGTGTTTATGGAATTTGTGCTATCTTGTGAAAATCAATCACAATAAACATACATCATATATACGTGTTTGTGTGTGTGTATTATATATATACATATATATGTATGGTGTGTGTGTGTGTATATAAGTGTGTATTTATTTACTTTTTTTTAGCAATTTGTTTATCAGATTTATATCCATATTCTATGATCGTTGTTAAAATGTTTTTGTATTTTTAAAATTTTCTTCCTTAAAAAGAAAAAAAAAAAAATTAAAAAATGAAGCTGTTAAGAGTTCTTCAGGCTGGAATTATATAGCAAAGACTCTTGTTGATCAACATATATTACACACGGCATTAGCAGTTAGGAACATAAGTATGAATCGTTGTTTTGCTGTGAGATTTTTTAATGAAAGAAAGATGAAATAAATATATATATATATATATATATATATATATATATATATATATATATATATATAAGAAGAAACATTAATGTTTTCAAAATTAAGAACGGAAATAATTTAATTATCTGTAGCAGCAATTGTCATTTACTTGTCATGCTCAAGAAATTCTGTTTCATATAAAAAAAAGAAACATGTCCAATTCCTTATATCTTATTTGACCCCATTAGAAATAATTTAGAGACGAGATATAAGGGGATTGAAATGAAGATAGCTTCATATTTCAGTCTTTTGGTTTATAATGAAGCATTTTATGTTAAAAAGATGTTGATATGAGAGTTAGCTTTCTTCTTCTTCTTTTGTAAGCATGATGGATTAGAAAATTCTGATGAAGAAAATCATTCAAAATAGTTATAGAAATAAAAGTCATGACAATAAAATTTTCTCTTTAAATTATACAATGAATGATTCATTATGATAATGGAGACAACAATTGACAATAATAATTAATGTCATCATATTCCAGATTACTGTAAATAAAAATAAAACTGTATACTAACAAATATTTGAACATGTAGCAATAATAAAAATGGTTTCAAGAAAAAATATTGAATAATGAATCAAACATCAAATAATAACAGCAGCGAAGTAGAAATAAATAAGTAAAAGAAATGTAATGAATTTATCATAGAAAATTAATAACAAATATTAATAATAAGTACTAATAATTAGGAGAATCTTATGACAAAATAACAATGATAAAATAAAAAAATGAATAAAACCAACACTGTTTATCTTGTAAATGAATATTATGATTATTTTTTGTTTTGATTTACAAAACATTTTTCAATGTTTTTTTCTTCTTAAAAAAAATTATTTTTCTTTTTACTTCAATGCATTATATTTCAAATGACGAGTAACCAGTCTTTCTGGGTGAGAGGGAGACCTGTTCACCATGTCAAGTCTTTTTTTTGTTTCTGCTGATATATATATATATATATATATATATATATATATATAGCACTTTTTGTTTGAATTTTGGTTCATTTCACAACCATCATTTCTCAGTCAGTGTTGACCACGCTGAAATATAAAATTATTTTTGTCATTATACATTAAATCAATGCATAGATTTTATCATCACACAAAACAATCAGCAAGCGCTAAATACATACAATCCTTTCCCTGAAGCCACTAAATGATTGGCGTTAACAATAAGCATCTAAAAAAAAAAAAAAAAAAAATTTACCCATATTTAGGAGAGTTTTAAAAACATTGATAAAAGTTTATAATTCAAAATAGCCAAAATACCAAATCTGCATCACTAAGTCCTGATGAAATCATTCATGGACATATTTCAAACTGTCTTTCAGATTCCCATGTAACAAAAATAAAAACAACTGGGTCAGCTTTAGTCATTCTTATTAACTTGTATATCAAGAACACATAAAACATGCTAATTTCAAATTTGAGTTTGTCCCTTACTGAGTGCCCAATAATTGTAGCCTTATATCAGAATAACCTGAGGAAATAACTGAGTGCTCAATAAATGCAGTCTTGTGCCAAAAATCACCCTTATCCAAGAATGAAATAAGTTTTGAGGTTTGCATCTAAAAAAAAGGAAGAAGTTTTTTATGTTCTGTGAAAAAGCTGTCATTTAAATTAAATATTATGTTCACTTCTATTTATTTGCAAATAAATAAGGGGAACTACTCTGTAATTAGATAAAGTCTAACACTTAAAAAATTACCTTTTCTTGTACTTCTACAACTCCTTAATGAACAGGAATCTGATAAAAACATTTGTCCCAGATAATACAAATCAATGCTATAAAATGCTTAGCCATAAACCTTCAATTGTTAAGGTGGCAGTGGGTGAATTTTTCAGTAAGTTTAAATTTAATCCAAAAAGGACTGATTTTCTTGCAAGACTATTCATCACTGTTCCTTTTTATTTATATTTTTTTTTAATATGCAAATAGCAATTTGTTTCTGGTTCTTTTCTCCCTCTCCCACAATAATGATGTGTGCATCATGCAACTCTCAAAAGACATTACACAAATCCAGTCAAAATCTAAAATACACAACAAATATTCTATTAATTTGTTCACATTTTTCACAATCTCTACACACACACACACACACTACTTTATAAATGCAATCTAACACTTTCTGAAAAGATTTATGATAAATACTAATTATTTCTGAAAAAATTACTAAATACTAATAAGTCATATTGACACTGATATTAAATGACAATCATTTAATTATATGCTAAATACTCTCCCTAAAAAGCAGAACATTTTATAGCAGCAATTTAATGGATGATTGTCATCTTCATATCTGGAGTATGTGTTTAAAATTTTATATGAATATTATCATAAGATTAGCTTTTAAAATATACAACCATGATAATTAAAAACATCATAAAGCTGGGTTTTTTTTAAAGGCAACCCGAAAATGACGACCCTTAAGCTCAATATCAAGTCACTTTCTATTTGTTAAATTTATATCTATGTATTTGCAAATAATTATGATAAAGTAAACCACTATGTAATTAACCAAATTTGAACTATACTTAAAATTTGTATTTCTATTGTTACTCAGCAGGAGTCTCATGTTAAAGGATTTTTAGGCATGTGCTTACAATTTTTAAAACATTTTTTTGCAATGTGTAGAAATGTTGAAAAAAGATGTTAGCTTAATGTCACCTATGAAATGATAGATTTTGTTAAAAATTATTTCTATTTACTGATGTAATTACTTTTTTTACAAATATATCATTATTTTATGTAACAATTCGTACTCTTTTCATTTCTTTTAATAATTTTTTACATTTTTAAGAAGCACATAAACAAAAAATGGATCATTATGAACACTGATTCAACACTATTATTATCAAGCTGCAAATTAGATACAATTTACTTTTTATTTTTCAAGTTATAACATTTTAACATATTGCTGTTTTTTTAATTTTAATATATTGACTGTAATACAATCAATAACATAATAAAAAAAAATCACAATTCAATACAATAATACCATATTAATAGCAATGTGCCTCTAATTGAAACAAGCTATTGAATTAAATCATTCAGAGGTACTCAATAAATTTGACCTAGCACCTTACATGACATCACATTAAAGATATGTTTCATTTATTTCAGGGTTATTGAAACAAACGTTAATTTTAAACAGTATAAACATGGTTGGCTAAAGTTTAAGTAGGATTAGTATTCACACAATACTCAATAGTTCTAAAGGAACAAGGGAAGATTGAGTTCAAACATTTTGCCATATCAAGCTTAGCTGAATAAATGTCAAAATAACAAGCTTAAAAAAATTGTAGATTTTTTTTATATCTGACTTTTTTTAAAGATTAAAGTATAAATTTATTGAAAAATGATGAGTGGCATTTAATATGTATTAGAAAAATAAAATTAGATAATAATTACAAAGATTACCTTTGTCTGGCACAAGGTTACAAGTCTAAGAGTATAGAGATAAGATCAAATTCACTACACAGCAGTAATGCTGTATTAAATCACCACTAAGCATAGCCACAAATTCTTAAGTTAAAACTTGAACATCACATGCTCTCAAAATATATATATATATATCTCTTTGTGTGTATGTAATTATTATACGTATATTCCTTTTCTTACATACAGTAGTACACTATTTTAAATATTTTTCAAAAATTATTTCAAACTTTTCACGCATTCCTTTTGAAATATGTGAAAAGAACCACAGATTTAGGGAACGATATTAACAGCTACTCAAAAAAAAAAAAAATATTGCTAAGCACAAAAGACCGCTGTTAATGATAGGGTAGGGAGAGTAAATGAAAGAAATGTTATATAATAATGCACTATGTGTATATCTCATAATCACCACAATTAAGGTAATAAAGAGTTGCAATAGCTAGAGATAGTAGAGTTTAAAACAAATTTTCCTTTCAAATCCGATATCAGTCAATTCTAAATGAATTGCTAAACCAAACTTTTCTCCTCAAAGTTTGGAATCAGTTTAACCTATCTTCATTCCAAGGGGAGACCACTCATCCACCTCTTTACTGAAACCTCCGTTGACACTTCATGAAATAGAAAGAACTGAGAAGATAATTAAATAAAAAAATAAAATAAATAGGCCTTTGTCTTTTTCCTGTCAAATTAATGTTATATATATATATGTGTGTGTGCATCTGATTAATTAAAATTAGCCAATCAGTAATATTAACATGAAGAAACAAAGTAACTTTACAAGTATGATAAACAATTGTCATCTACACAGAAATATAGAAAAATTAATTTAAAAAAAATGTACATTAAGCGAGATGTTTTGTGGCTTATCTGGTAAAGACGTTAATTGGTTTTCATTGGTGTAAATATCTTCACTAACCTAATAACTTGAATTTCGTTTCTAATCAGGTGATGTGAAGAGATGCAAAATAAAATATGTGCACATCTCATGACCAGAAGTGTTTATCAAGATAATTCTGCATAGCATGTTGAAAGGGAATAGTGGGGGAGATAGGTTATCATTCAATCTCTTGTCTAAATCTCAGAACAGAGAAATGTAAAGAGCTAGTTGCCATGTCATCTTCAGTATTTCCACAGTTGGTCAGATGATGATGATGATGATGATGATATATTCATATTTGGTCACTGACTTTTAGCTTAAGTCCGAAATTGAAAAACTTATTCAGACTGATTTCCTTTTCTATACTTGGCTTTCTATTGCTCAAAGCATTATAAAACTTTGATGTAATTTCTACTAAATATAAATTATCTGACTGCATCTAAACTTGAAATTAGAATCTTGCATAACTTCATCTAAAATTCCTCCAATTATGCATATTTCAAAATTATGAAAGATTTAAAGCTTTTACCCACTAACTGCTAAAGTTTTTAAACAGTCTATCATAAATTTTTTTCTTAATCTTCAGGACTCTGCATTTTTTGTACTGATCTTTAATATCTCCAAAGAGACACTGTAAAGTTTTTCCTTTAATTGAACAACACATTTATTTTACTTCAAAATATGATTCCTATAAAGACTGAATAAGGTCAATGATTAATAATTGTGAATTAAAACACCATCTTTATTTGGAAGAAATCTGATTCTACCATTTACATCAGTGGTTCCCAAACTTTTTGTGCTTGCCACCCCCTTGCATACCATAGCACAACTTCTTAGTGCTAGTATTGCATGTCAAATGCGGGAGGCACCTCGAGGCGGTGTAATGATTAGCAAGCTTGTCTCGCTAGAACAATTACGACCGAGTAGCGAGTTTGATCCTCACTGGGTGCCCCATACTATGCTAGGAAAATCACTATTGCATGTCAAATGAGTATTTCCCCTAACTGTTATATAAATGGGATACACTAAAGTGAAGGCAAGATGTATTTCAGGTACTGTGTGTGTGTGTATGTATGTATATATTAGGGTTCAGATGTGCCACTGCCACTTTCTGGCTGTCCATGTTTTTTCTCATTGTCCCCCTGGCTCTTTTCTCCACTAACAGGGCATTCAATACCACCCACTTTTGGAATCACTGATTTACATTAATGATGCAATAGACATTAAAGCAAATGATTCCCACTACCTCCATCTATGGCCAAATACAAGTGATCTAATTTCTCTCCATGGAAGGCGTATCAGGGCTGAATTTCATTGGAGGTTTTTAATACAATACAACACTGCATGACCTCATAGAAGCATGTATGAATGGATTGGGAAGTTTAAAAGTGGCCAGACAAGCAGGACACCCATCAACCGCCACCATTGACAAGATTCAACAAGCTAAAGAGATGGTAAAGATGAACCAGCAAACTATCATCGATGAGGTAGCATGTTCTCTGCAGATTTGGATCACTGCTCTTTGTTCCCCCTTGGTGCACACTGCTAGTGGAGAGGCCATGTTTACACTCTAACAGCAGCAAGAAAACTGGTATGACTGAGCTCAAACTTCAATTACATGACCACAATAGTACCAACTATAAGCAGAAGGCATAATTTTTTTTACTTACTGTATAAATAATAGCAACACTATCCTTAGTCAGTTTCAAAAAATACAAATCAAAATTTAGTATAAACTTACTCAGGAAGCTCCAATTCAAATATCATGTAAATTAGAATAAAAATCCCAAGTGTATTTATATATATTTTGTCTAATGTTTAAAACTTTAAATTACTAGTGCAAGGGAAGTTAACTATTTTTCTATTATTGCACCGACAACAACAGGTGGCAATGTTTTTATGAAAATTGTGGACTGTTCCAAGATGTTCATGAAGTTGGAAGGTGTAATACTGACAAAAATGTATTTAAAGACTAATTTGTGAAACCTAATAAAGAATTTATTAAAAAAATAAAAATAAAATGCAATTTTTTAACGACATGAATATACTGGTATTAATATAAAGATACCACTGTACAAACTAAAAAAAGAAAACAGGCTCCCACATAATTAATGCCATAAAAGAATACTTTCACCTTGGGGTGGGTGGCGACAGGTTGTCTGATGGAAAACCGCTATATTTCATATGAATAAAAAGAACAGCCCAGAACATCTGAAATCATCTCTGCCTGAGTGAAGGCAGGTATCAACAAAATGTGTTTAATATCTGCTATGATGTGGATGGTTTGACAAACCAAGTTCCTGAATTTCTCATGAAATTAATTTCTATTTACAACAAAGTGTCAAATATTTTAACTCAATGGATATAGTGTTAATACTTAAATTAAAACCAATAACTCTAGGCCAAGTAAGAGCTTCATTGTTGGGCTGTGTTAATGGTATCAAGTGGCTTTAATTTGGATCCGCTTCAAATCTTAAAATTTGTCATACTTACATCTATACCTGCCTTGGTAATTGACATACAACAAATACTCAGTTTACCATGACAAGTTATGACTGCTGATATTCACTTACTAAACTAGCAAACGATTTTGAATTTGTGAACATTCCACTCTCAACCGTTTTAGATATGAAAATGGCAAGTGAAATTACTACAGATCCTAGGGATAGCTGACAAACTAACTCTGCAAAACGAAAATAAAAACCACTACTAGCACGCTAAACAGAACATATTTTTATGTGACTAGAATGTACCTGTTTAGTCCATTCCATATCCTGAAAAGATATGCCAGTTTAAATATATCGATCTCTCTCTCTCACACACACACAAAAATGTCATTTTACTTGAAATTCATATTTTGAAGAACATCTGAAATTTTCACTTTGCAAAATTAGTTTAGGTATATAGAAAAGGTACCAGTTTAAATTGATATAATGAGTATATTTGTTATAGAATAAAAATATTTGAAAAATTCTTTGAACCTAAATATTGACTTTAATTTAGGTAAGTGTTTGTTTTTATTAAACTATTAAGTTGGTGCAAAAATAATGTTTTTTGACGTTAAAAAATACGTAAAAAAAAAACGAGATTATTTTTGCACCAACCTAATACAAAGGAACAGCAGTCTATCTATATTGGCAATAGAGCATCTGTTTTTTGTTGGGTTTTTTTGTGGGGATACATTTTTTTTTTTTTTTTTTTTTAAACTTATTTCATTTGCTTGTGACAATCAGTAATCAAAAATATTGGAGCTATGTGAATTCAAATTCCAAGAGAACAAATGTCTACATTTGAGGTCCTAAAAGACTCCTAACATTTATTACAGTATTATGGAGTTAGACTTGTTACAAGTACTGACAGTCTACAGTGTCTGAGGAAACAATTATTGCATTATTATTGCTTCTTTTTTTCTGAAGGTTACTATAAAACTAGCTAATCAAATAGACACTGTACACATTCACTTTGTCAGGGCCAAAGTCACCTCTCACTACAATAGTAATAGTCAAATCTACAAACTTGCTAACTATTGCATCAAAGCAGGGTGCCCTCATCTTTATATCAACTGTAATGTCTAACCACTTACAAGCTGTTTAGATTGTAATAATGCAATTATTGTTGTAATTGATGTACAAGGGGACACTTTAAATAAATTGGAATGCAAATATGGCTTACAAAATTGTGGACCAATGTGAAGCAGTCTAAGTGGACACTATTCTGAGCTAGCTCATCACATGGCATGGTTCTAGGTTTAGGTTTGTTTCCTACCATTCTTTTTAGAAGCAAGTTTGGCAATTTTTATGGTGGCTGATAAAAAAAAAAAAAAAAAAAAAAAAAAAAAAAAAAAAAAAGAATAGAGTGTTAAGTTTGGTTTTCTGGGAGTGAACTGTTGCTGAAAGTTTTCTAAATGCTTCCTGAAGCTTTTAAGAAAGAAAGCAACTTTTGGTAAAATACAAATGTAGAAATGGTATTCACATTTCAGATTTAGTGAAATGTCATTTTAAAAATCAACCACAATCTAGCCGACCTTCAACAAACCAAAAATGAGTCTTGAAAAAGTTTATCATTCAATCAATGAAGATTATCAGGTCATTTATAAGATACAGGAGATGACCAGTTTGTCTTGGCAATTCATGCTAGCAAATGTCAACAAAATTGGAAATGATCAACAGTTAATTTCCAAAACTATGACCAGGGAACAGTTGGCAGTGGAGACTTCTGGAAAAGTTCTAGGCCTGACCCAATTTCCAAAATCTGACCAAATAAACATTTTTTTTTTTTTTTTTTTAAAGTTTCTTGGTTAGGCTGAAAACTTTTCAGCTCTCCCAACATAATTCTGATTATTTTGCAGTACTCCACTCAAAATCAACTAGGAACAAGTATTGCAAGAGGATCTTTTTTTTTTTTTTTTTTTAACAGCAATTTATTAAATCCTGTCCCTTTATCTTCACTAGTATGTGACTCACGAAATAAGACTGCAGAAAAATTAGTATTATATGAATTTGTGCAGTTAGAAAGCACTTTACTAAGTCTGGCACAAGACCACAATAGCAGAGATAAACAAGCAATATTACTTTTTGCTGCTATTACTCATGTACACAAGATAATTATAAAGAGTGATTTACTCAACAACAAAATAAGCAATTACATGTGGCTTGTATTTGCCACCAGAAGTGATTTCATACAGTAGCCTGGCATATATGCAAATTACCTTACCTAATCAAACATTTAAGAGCAAATGTTACACCATAAACATTTCTAATGGGATTATTTTTCTGGCATTCATCTTTCTTCATGATTAAGTATATATATCAAGATTCAAAGAGTTGCTGTAAAGTTCTTGGTCTGACCAAAAAACCAAACAAATTTTTTTTCTTTTAATTGATATATGTAATTATACTTGCTTAAATTTACCCAAATCTAATCAGACAGTATATGAATGCATTACCTAAATGCAATATATAAAAAACATGCATAGTATTTGTCAAAATTAACAGGATTTTTTTTACTTGTTGAGAATCAGTCCAGTAACTGTGCCGTGAAGTCTTACAAAAGAATATACATGTATGGGGAGATATATTTCACACCTTCATAATATAGCTTCCCTGTGCCTTTTCTATAAATACTTTCTTGGTAATTGTTCTGATGAATTTTTGTCTATTATCTAGACTTTATGAATTTAAGTACAGTACTAGATTGACAGCAAGCTCTCATCCTTTTACAGTTGAAATGGCTAGATTTAACTGTAACTTCTATGCTATCAGCTTCTTCCTTCATACTTATGTGTGAAACCTTTCTGGCTCGTTTCTCAGTCAACTTTGATCAAAATTTAAATGCAATGGAAATTGTTATCTAATGTCTTAATTCTTATTTTATTGTTCTCTTTCCTTAAGTGTTTTTTATTTTTCCTTTGTTCTCTAACCCTCAATAACCCATTGCATCTTAGCAGCTTTATTGCCTTGCTGGAGTTAAATGATAAAATGTGTGTTAATATATTTTTAGTCCAACAAAGAAGCTCTGTCATGATAGTGTTATGTGTGTGTCATCGATTTTTCAGAAATTATTTGGGTCAAACTGACTTATGGAGTTAATAAACTGGCTAATTAGTAATTATAATGCTTACATTGCTTTACCAAAAAATATTTTTTATTTTATGTTAAAACCCACATTTAGGATTCAAATCTACCTAAAGTTATAGAAAAGAAATTATTGTTATTGATCCAAATAACCCCAAACGGTTCTATTATATTGACTAACAGATTTTTTTTTTTGGGGGGGGGGGTTTCCTGCTTCCAAAAAAAAAAAAAAAAAAAAACATTTTGGCCAAAAGATATTCCCTTAAAGCTTATTTTCCAAGTCGAGGTGTCATATATTAACAATTCAGTAAAAACAACCTTGTATCATACAATAGAAAAGCTTTCAATCACACAATGTAAATATGAATTGTGAAAAATTAATGTATAATAAAAGAAGCCAAATAAGTGTCAAGAAATTTAAGTTTATGCACACCGAGCAAAAGACAAACTTCATGTATTTTAAGCAGGGAGTAAAGCAGTTAATTAAAACAAAAAGAAGGCAAAACAAATTGTTAAGTACAATCAAATATTCTGCATATAAAATGCAGATTGTATGCTATTTTAGAAAAAAATAGCCCCAGCATTTGTAATATGTGACAAACGTTATTTTGTTAGGCATTGCATCTGTAAATCTACCTGCAGTGTTTCCTACACACACACGCACACACACACACAAAAAAAAAAAAAATAAATAAATAAATAAAAAAAGAAAGAAAAAAAATTTCTTTTTTAGCATCATGACCACCAACACCAGAAGTCAATTCAACTCATTATTATCTTTGGTAAATAATAGAAGCTCTTCCTCCACTGATCTGCCAAGAGACAATAACAAGTGCATTTGGTTCCATTTATTGCAATGAAACGAGCGAGATATTCAATTGCTTACTTTACTCAATTTCCGATTACTAACATTTCAAAATGTGAGCCTGGAAGGATTCCATGAACTGTTTTTTTTTTTTTTTTTTATAACATTTCACAAGTTAATTTTGATAGATAATTTTAAAAATGCAAAATAGAATTTTTAAAAAAAATGTAGGATAGAATTGAAAAGAAAAATCATTTGAAAATAGGTAATCAAATGTTATTACAATTTTATACACAAAGTAAATATTTTATTCCAAAATTGACCAGCAGATAATCAGCAAAGCAAATAACCCATCTATGAATAATCAAGAGCTGTGCCTAGTCATAAGATTACTTTTTGCAAAAACGTGTGTGTGTGTGTATATATATATATATATATATATATATAAATATGTATATTTTTTTTGCATGTATGTAAAATATTAGTTACGTTTTGTTTTCACTTAAATGAGAATGTTAAAAAAAAAAAAAAAAAAAAAAAAAGAAAAAAAAGAGAAAATATTTATCAATTGTTTATTTTGTATGATAACTGGCACTGCTCAAAAGACTTTTTTTAACAGACTCTACACCTTTTGACATGAGTACACAATTTAGTTTACAAAAATACTTTGTACAAATACAGAGTCTGCAAGTTTTAATATAACAGAATATACACAAAAATAAATTGAATGATAAAAAATATAACTGATTTATTCAGTTAATATTTCAAGCATGCAGTAAACATTTCCAGCAGATGAAAAATTTCAGTTATGAGAACGGGATAATTAAGAAACAACTGACCAGTGTGTATGCATATGTACACATGTCATTGCTGTCAGATACAAAGTCTGAAATGTCCATTTTGAAAAATCTCAATTTGGATTTTTAACAAAGTTCAAAATGATCAAAACAAAAAATTTTGGAACCTTGATTATAGTTTAATAGAATGGCCTTGTTTAATCCTTAAAAGGATTTTCTGTAAGGGTTTGGTTTCAAATTCAAATCAGTCCAAATCGCATATTGAAAAAAAAAATTAAAAAATAAGAGAGGACAAGAGAAAAAAAAAAAAAAAAAAAAAAAAATTAGTCATGGTCTTCATGTAGTGGAGTCAGCAAATTGGTCTCAAATCAGCAATTTGGTAATTCAGTCCTTGTTCGAGGCTGCTTCAAAGTCCTTTTGTCAGGATTGAATTGCTACAGGTATGTTAAAGACAGCAATAAGTGTTGTTCTTTTGGAGTTTGAAACATTGATGAATATTTTTCTGCTGGTGCTCCTGGCTGATGATTCTTGAAACTGGTTTGTAACAGAAATCACAGTTGGTATTACATCCGGTCATGTTTAGAAGCAGCCACATTAGCCACTGAGGCAATCACTCAAGTCTAGAAGAATTGAATGCATAACAAAAAAAAAAAAAAAAAAAAAAAAAAAACCCTGAAAAATTCAAATTCAAACTTTTTGGAAAAACATTTAAAACATGAATGGTCATTCTTTTCCACTGAACTGTTAAGGCTGGGTCTTTATCAACTGACTGAATGCAATTTACTTCCAAGATGTAAAATCCTAAAACATAATGCACACAAACATGCATCCGATGACAACACTTCTACAATCTTTGAAAACACAAGTGAAATATTACACATTTGCTTCAAAAATGTTCTATACAAAAATAAAAACAAATTTTCACTTGTTATCTTGCAGAATATTTATAAACCTAAGAAATGATGAGTTAGCCATAATTTTATGAAACAAGCCTCAAAATGAAGAGGTATTAGTGTTAAGGAAGAAGTGGATTTCAAGGAAGGCCTCAAATCAAATTCATGACTGCAAAATGAGGTTTTCAGGCTTCAAAAATAAGAACAGAAAATAATTAGTCAGAAAGACAGTAGCCTCTGTAAAACTGTCTGGAAATCAAATTGGGAACATTTCCTAGATAAAGTTGAAAAAGAAATGAAATACAAAAACTTTCAAAGCATAATATTTTACAAGTATATATTCTGTCTTTATTACAAAAAGACAGATTACAGTTTTGAGGGTTTTATTTTTGTGTAGTTATTGACTATGCTTGTTTTAAGAGAAAGATTTTATAAATTTCATCTACTAGTAGTACTGGCTGTTTGGTCAACGAATGTTTCCTCAAAAGAAAACCGATAATATTAACATTAGGTATAGTAAAGACCTGACACTAAAACAGCATATTTTATTGAGAGATCTATTTAGTAACTAAATTATATCACAGCTATACAAGAAATTTTTTAGAGTAGAGTAAAAATATATATATATATATATATATATATAAATAAAATCAATAGTGGAACATTTATAAATGATTGTATCAAAATCCTCCCAGTAAAAGCTAGTCTTATGTATAGACTAATTATCTCACTTAAAATTCTGGGATTGTTTCAAATTTGATTTTATCCACTGAAGAATGTTTGCTTGCTTTCAAGGTTCATGCTTTATCTCGAATTTACTCTGCTAAATTATTTCAGCTGACAATATTTTCGTTAATCACGCTTGGCTCTCGTCTTTACTTTCATGCCTGGAGGATTATGGATACTGTTCTTCATTAAAAGGCATGTGTCCAAAGTTATCACATTTCATTAAGATTCAAACCTCAAAAATCAGCTTTTTATAGATATGAAAGAGAAGACAAACCTGTAGTTCACTTCTCTTTATACCAGAGATGCAATCTAGTTTAATTCTTTAGTATCTTATGTTGACAAGTGCAGCATAAAAGAATTTGAATCAGCCTCAAGTCTCAAAGGCATGAAGAAGAAAAAGATTAAATGTTAAGAAATACATTAGAAACTCCTTGAAAAATTAAAAACAATTATTTCCATACATAATTTACAAAGCAATTACTATAAAAAAAAAAAAAAAAAAAAAAAAAGGATTTTAATATTTGTTTTTATAACAAACTGATGTGAAAACAAATCCTAGAAAGAAAAAGTTAGCAGCTTTAGACATTGATAAATTTTCATAACCATTAAAAATAGAACGGATAAAAACTAAGGCATACATTTAATTATGCAGTAATAAAAAAAAAAAAAAAAAAAAAAAAAAAAACTGTTACCAGAGACAATGAAGACAATTTTTTGAAAAAAAAAATGATCCCATTAAACAAGCATCAGTCTAAATTATGTAACATGAAATACCAACTCTGAGTAAATTAGCTAAATAATAAATTTTGTTTAGGTAACATGTTATTAAAAATGTTAAAAAATAATCTGGAAAGTGACAAGATTTTCCAAATTATTAATTTAGCAAATTGACTGTTACTAAGATGTTTTTACAAACTTATTTCAGATTAATGATGATTGTATAGTCTTGACTACAAGTTTGTTTTTTCTTTCCATGCAGAGAATCACAATAGACTTAAAAAAAAATAAAACCTCACTGAAGGCCCAAACTGTAAAGTTCAAGTGATGCCAGTTTAAGATTAGCAACAATGAAACCTAAGTATATTAAAAAAAAAAAAAAAAAAAAGGTTACTGAATACTTTTTACCTACACCCTTCTACTAGATATGACCTCCAGTTCAAGTATTCAGAAGACTGCAGAAAATGCCTCTAAATGGATCAAACAAAAGCAATTCAATATGAATTCTACAATACTAGAAGGGGGGGGGGAGATTGCATCTGGTACACAAAAACACAGAATATGTATTTATTCATTTTTTAATACCCTTAGGAACCAACTAATCACCAAGATCAATATTCTAGCCACTGCCTTGTAAGCAGTATTTAGACATTTTCAGTCTAAGTCAGGTACTGCCCCCACCAAAAAAAAAAAAAACAAAAAAAAACACATGCACTATTGTCAAACACTCTAATATTCTTGTATGAAATTTTACAAAAAATGATCAATGAAATTAAATGGAATTCTGGAACATTGCCTGTTAAGAAAAGCCTAAAACTAATTCTTTACATAAAGGATAAATTCATGTCAGACACAAAATCCGAATCATCTGCCATGTATAAAAATTAGCCATGTTTACTTATGAAATTATCTACCAGAAATGTTAACCAAATTCATTTATACTGATCTTTGTATAATGCAAAATCATTTGTAGTCATTATACAATAACTTAATATTTTGTTTTATGAATATCAACTTAATATTTTGTTTTATAAATATCAAAACCTTTTCCCCCATTATAAAGAAAATAACAGGTTTCAAAATGAATAGATAGATAAGTTAAGGAAAAAAAATCACTAAGTTCAATTGGAAGTAAATAAAAAATATATCAACTACCTATATTTGCTCAAGAAATATATTTTAAACTAAGGATTAGAGTATTAGGCAAACAAACCATTGTTAGTAAAGGTAAATACTTGAGTGATCTATTAATTTGACCATGTAAAATTAATTTAGTCATGTATGTGTTAATTGTATATGTTGTAATGGTGAGCATGATAATCTCACAAACTATTCTAGTGAAGTTATTCATAATAGGTTCTAAGTTATACAAATATTTCTATGCCAATATTTAGTATAAATGATGAAAAATAATTGGTCAGAATTTTTCTAGCCATGAAACCTCGAAATGTGTTAATGTGTATCAACAAGAGTCAATATTTCAGCAGAGTTTAAAAACCAATCAACTTTTTACTACTCAATATATTAATTATTTGTTTTAAAAGGTATAAATAAACATTCATCTACCACTCCCACACATTTTTTGAATGTGAAGCAGAGGGGTTTATTGCAAGCCCCACGCATACATGTTCTGGTTGTATGAGAAACTGTCCAGCTCCCTGGCACTTCTTTTGGGATACTTCAAGCATTAAGGATGAAAATTGATCCTACACCTTTTGGGTACAATGAGATTTTTTTCTAGAACTGAATATCAAGAGTGTGTGTATGTGTGAAGGAGAAGAGGGTTATAACAATAAAGGTCAGGAAATAAAACCTCCAAAAAGAATAGAAAAGAGTAGGAATACACTTTTTTTGTTAATTTAATCATTTTATAAAAACAGTGGTTTCAAAGGAATTGACAAATCAAATCCAAAAAGTTAGTGATGAAAACTAATGTTGACTCCACATAGCCTTGGTCTATATCAAGGGATTATTTCAAGACATTCCCATATCAAACAAAAAATTTTTCTCAAGTAAATAATTCACAACTACTATACATAAATTTCAATATCAAGAAGAGTGTGGGGGTGTCAGAGAGAGAGAGCGAGAGAGAGAGTACACTATTATAAATTTCCTCAAAATACAACCAAAACCTAAATCTATTCTATAAAAAAATCATACCATGTGACAATATTAGTCATACAGCCTGATCTCCCATATTGGGTAACAAGATACTGCATTGTTACAGTAACAAAAATAAGCAAACATGTTTTATGTTAGTAACAGCAAAGGAAACATGCAGTGATTTTATTTTATGATTAAAAAAAAAAAAAAAAAACAACACACACACAAAATAATTTAGGAAACCAACTTCTCCCTTAAATGTATCAGAGTTAATTGTAAAAAATAAAATTTCTAAATTACCCATACAGAAAATAAAACCAATGCAAATGCTTATTACCATCATCTTTTGACAGTATGGATAACTAATGTTAAAAATAGAAATTCAGTCTGCAAGCTACTATCCCATTTTTATTGACTTACACTTACTGCTTTTTTTTTTCTTTTTAAAGTAAACTCATAAATCTTAATATTCTAATGGTTTAAAAGCTACTTAGACACATTTTTTAGGGACAGTGGACATTAATGGGTTATAAGTAAAAACTTATAATTAGTACTCTATTTTACAGTAGACATTAATGGGTTAAACGCAGTTTGATTTAATATATCAATGGACCAGAATTGTGGGCATCTTCCTTCGAGTCTCTTACACTCTGCACTAAACTGAATGAATGATTGAATGTTCTAATCAGTCTACAACAGATACTCTTTTCTTTCTACAACTTATATAGCATGCACTTTTCTACCAAGGACAATGAATACAATAAAAAATTAATGTTGGATTTACAGTTTTAAATTTTTATAGCTGAATGTCCCAAAATCTACAGTGCAGTTTTCAAAACTTTGACTTTTCTATTTTATTCCTAAAAATAGGAATAAAATAGTTCTTGAAGCTGATACACAGATAAATGAACATTAGAAATTTTTTTCATATCTAAATGTTAAATAAAAACTAGATACTCAAATACTTGTAAAATTTTCAAATGCTAATTGCTTAAAATAAAAATAATATAAGCTTACAAGTTGATCCTAAAGATATGAATAGTTGCTTGGCAATTGGGAGATCAAATTAGGCATTACAATGAATTCACCTAGCATTAAAACTGCTTGATCAACTTTTTGAAATCAGACCAAGCATCAAAATTTCTTTTTGTCGAGCCAAGAACTTTTCAGCACCCCCTTGTAGATAAGTAGTGCATCATATCAAATTCATTTTTCAAAGTCATTTCAATGCATTTAATATGTGTAGAATACGTTCACTGTATGAATATGCAATTCTAAATAAAAGCAATGATGATAACTTAGAATTATTTGCAACTGTCTAGTTTTAGGATGAACTTCAGGGGAAAAAAGAGGGGGGGGGAACAAAAAAAATTTAATTCTCTGTAAAACAGAAAAAGAATTTTAAATATATGCTAATAAAAAACAACATATACAATTCTCAGTTAAGTGTGTGAAATTCCCAGACAACTGACACCTTGTAAAAGAACATAATACGATTTGTAAATTTAACATTTTTAAAACTCAAGTAGACATAAAACTTTTTGTTTTAAAAGTAACTGAAAACCCATATTAGCTACTTTCAATGTCAAATGCAGAAAGATAATTTCAAGGTCTGATCTCAAAAGCTTAATTTTTCTAAGATATAGCAAAAGGCATCAAGTACTTTAGCGTTCATTATTTTAAAATTATCAAGTAGAAAAACTGATACACTCTTCCACTTATAACAAAATCTGTCTTAATTTTTTCTCTCCTCTACACACAGTCTTGTTGCTTCCCCAGAGGACATTTTTTGTCTTTGAAAAAGAAACTAATTTATCAACTCTAACATGTTCATTTCTCTATTTGAATGACTCATAAATGCTTAAGCTAGAAACATGCAAATAAGTTAAATGACATATGAGCAGAAACATCATTCTGCTGCAAGACATACAGATCTAACAATCCAATATTCCCTATGCATATTTTAAGTTTGGATTTTACAAACATGAATAGAAAACAATTTTAAAAATGATTGTGAAATTTTTATATTTAATCTTTAGGCCTCTATGTGAAGTAATACTTCCATTGCATTCTTTTTCAAATCTCAATTGCAATAGTTGGTGATTTCTTAATATTGTTTTCTGTTGCTATCATAGAACATAACACATACTATTGTTTTGCTAGAGTTAAAAAAAAAAAACTTCTCTAATGACAATAAAGATATAGAAAGTATGATAAATAATTTCATTGTCTCTTCAAGACGTACAAAAATAGAAAACACTGAAATAAAGAGTCCGGGGGTGGGGATTTCAATTCTAATTAAGATAATCCTCTTAATACCATGTTATTTCTTTCCTAATACATCTCGTAACTTTTATATTTACTATACTCCAAATTTGTTCATATGGCCAACAACTGAATTGTACTGCGTCAATCTTGTGCCTGAGAGAGAGTGAGCGTAATTATTTTACCTTGAAAATCTTTATCTGAGCAGAAACACTGACAAAAAACAAAAGAAATTAACTAAGCAGGAAAATAAAGACACCAATAGGCTCATTGCATAAATAAGAGAATTATTATTATGACACAAAATAATGTCCTGTGATATAAGAACTTTGCCTAACAATTTATTCAACTAAACTTAGACTAGCAAAAGGCTACTAGTGTAGTATGTCAAGTAAGGATTGAACTCACTTCAAAAGTAATGGTCTGTCAGACTGGCTTGCTAAACCTTGATATGCAAGACATATCTCAAATTAAGTGTCACTCCTCAAGTGACAGAATACTGAAAGGTTTTACATTCCTTTCTAACAGTGTAGTCACAGATATGAAGAACATCTAATAAAAGTCTAAAAAAAGTTTTAACTGATTCAAATTGTAAAGTTTTCAGGGAAATTTTTCTTTCCAGATTAAAAGATGTCCATTTTTCTACAATTTAAATAATAGCCGCACATAAAAATTCATCAGTATCTTTATTTGAAAGTGAACTTTGAAAGGACAAAATGATTGGACACATTTGTTGAACATTATAAAAATCAACTCGTATGTTGATTTTTTGACTTTCAACAAACTTTTTCATAGATCTATATCAAGTTCATGATTTAATATCTAAGAAAAAATATTAACATTTGCTCTATAATCTTCTGGTAAAATAATTTGGTAAATTAATCATTTTCGGACGGTTGAATAAAATATAATCCTATCCCTGATGGATACAATCTCAGAGTTTCTATCAGAAATTTAGTTTACTTGAATGCCAATTGAAAACATTTCAAACATCCAGAACTTCAATTTGAATAAATGCTGTCCACCACTACCAAATTTAATATACTTGCCCACAAGCAATCACTCTCTGACCATCATAACAATACATAGGCAAATAAACATTCAAATGTAAATAACACAAAATTAAATTTGCAAAGATCACAGCATTAATAGAGATTTTATTTCCCTAAAGTGTTGAATAGTTAAAAAGTTGTTTGGAATTTTTTTTAATTTCAAATATCTTAAATGGTCAGTTGTAACAAATTTGGTAGTTGAAAATGAAGAATAAATATTGACCATTTTTCATCACTGTTTGGAGTTTGTTGTTGGAGTGTATGTAAGGCATATAAAAAAAAAAAAATAAAGAAATAACTTTAGTTTTCTTCATCTCGTGTATGCATGTGTGGCAGGTAGAGTCATAGTAAAGTGATTTTTAATAACTTTTCACTCTTGGTGACATTTAGCTCCCAAGTATTCAAGAAAACAAAGCCATTTATAAACATTTGTTGTTTCAATTTGAATGCCACAAATCACTAAGTAGCATGAAATCAGAATAAGTTACATTTTATAAAATAGTCAACAAATAAGGAGATTAATTTAAGATTTCCTCCTATTCTATTCTGAGAAGGCATGGTGGAGTAATGGATAGTGGTTTGGATCCGAGTTCGAATTCCAGTCGAATCCATTAGTCATTTGCATGCTAAAGGGAAAGGTATGAATCTTCTTCTCCACACCCCCAGCTATGGGTAAATAGCAGGACAGACCGGGTTCTATAACCTTTGATGGCAACTGGTCTATCACAGAAAGCAATGGCAACCTACTGCGGATATGATCGCTTAAGCATGTATCATGTATGGCACATAACTGACTGATCTATTCTATACAATTACCAAAGACATTACCTTTTTCTTTAAAAAATCTTTATATTAATTCACGATTTGTGATTATACATGAGAAACAAACACTTATATTGTACATTTCATGATATTGTAGTAGAGTAATTAACAATGTCAGATATTTATTACTATATGGTCACATCTTCTATGGCTTACAATCAGAAGGAAACAATCAAACTGTAATGAAAACAATGCCAGACACTTCCTAATGGGTACTACTAATACTAATAAAAAGTATACACTGCAGATCACTGCGACCAAATTGATTTATAGCCAATCCCAATCTTTTTTTTTGTTTTGTCTTTTTTAATTGTTTTTTTTTTATTCACATGTTAATGATTTTTTTTTCCAACAATAAAATTATTGTATTGCAATAAACATGTCACCCTACCCATGTCTATCATTTTTTTCTACCTTTATGTCAAATGGGAATGAGGATTAATGCCAATCTTGAAAATTAGATACCTTAAATAAGGGAAATGTATTTATGTACTTTTTGTATTTACAAAGTTAATTCCAGACAGAAAATATATTTATATATATATATATATATATATATATATATATATATTAATGAAATGTACAATAAGAACAACTAATTTGCACTCTTGCTAATTTGTGTTTTGTTGTCATTTAGCTATTGAAGACAGATTTACAAAATTGTTAAATAGAACACTATTTATCCTGCACTGTTTATATTGAATATCAGCTTGAAAGAGTAACAGAAGTATAGGAAATAAACAAATTTCTTTAAATTTCTAAACAATGTCTTCTATAAAAAGGAATTTTTAAAAAGTAGGAGAGGTTAACTAAACACAGACAAAAAGACAAGCAAAAAGGGTAAAGTACATGATGGTGAGAATGATGTAAATGTTGTATAAAGATTGCTTAAAAAAAATTCATATCAAAAGTGAAAGTATACATGCATAAGGAAAAGTGCATTGGCCAGATTAAATCTGCCCCCTCCCCAAAATTAGAGAGACTGCACAATATACAAACAAGAGATCTTGTGCGAACAACGGAGTTGTTTCTTAGATTTGAAACTGGCAAAGGGACAAATAAATTTAATTCCATAGATTATTGGAATAATAAAAGTAAAACTAGAACATTTTTATTTTTAGTTGAGAATAATCATGACTAATGGTTGATTGAAGAAATTCATATTTCAGAATCTGGATTTAGCTTTGCTATTGGGGGGGGACAAGTCTCCTAGAAAAGTTGCAGTTGGTCTGGATGTAGGGAGAAATGGTCTACTATCAAGTTAAAGGAGAGAGAGAATGAAAACGAGTAACAGAATAGGAATCTCAGGACCAACCTTCAAAAGACATTTTATAAAGACATTTCAACCTAGTATAGAGGGTCTAAATATATACATTAGAACAAAAACATGTTAAGAGTGCTAACACAATTGCTGTAGTATTAAATATTCTGCTAACATTTTCAGTAAATGCTGTAATATTTGATAAACGTGATTTTCATATACTTAATTACTTTCAAAGTATACATATTCATCTTTTTATTTAAACTAAATATATCCAATATAACCATCAGTGAAACTAGAACCCTTTCTAAAGACTTTAGTTATATTATCAATGCAAAGAAGCTGCCAACTATGTAGGTGAGATATTTGGGCAAACAATAGATTTCAATCCATAGACATAAATACAATTTTACTACTGTCACCTTTTACATATTTCACCAATAAAGTTTGCAAAATTGACAAGTTACTAAGAATAAAGCAGCAAACTTAAAAATTAAACAAAATTAGTGTAGAACACCTGCAATGAAAATTAGAATATTAATTGATTTTAAAAGGAAAGAGGAAAAAAAAAAAAAAAGGAATGAAAGGAAATGTGAATATACCTTTTAAAAAATGACAGCATTAACACATTTGCCATGTCCCATTTCAATTTTGACCACAGAAGCAAAATTGAAATTACTAAATATTTTTATAGCATGTACCATTTTGTTTGGTTAAAAACTCCATATTTCAGAGACATTATTATTAACATTATGCAAATATGCCTTTCATGTATTTTTTATCAACTCAAAAGACTATTATTGCTGTCAAAGGTTTTTAAAAGTGAAATTTTCACAAGTTTATTACTGGGGGAAAAATTAATGACAGTGACAAAAACAAATTTTGAATTTTTAGAAAACAAAACTAAAGCATTTAATTAACATTCATGCATACAAATGAAAATTTAACAAAAAAATTAGAATTTTCATTAAAGTTGACATAAGATTTTAGAGCAATTTTTTTTTGCTTTATTTAGCCAAATTTAAGTCAGACTTAAAACTTGTAATTACTGTTTAAATGCAGAACATACGTAACTACATATTTAAAACACTTCAATAAAGTGTACAATATTTAAGACTTAAAAGCTTTAGGCAACATTCAATTTTTATTAAATTTCTTTCCAAACAAATATAGAAAAAAAGGTACAGATCTTTCTTAGAAAAAGTAATTATTCTTTCTCATCACTTATTCTTCAATAAAAGTGATAAACTGGTGAAATTGTTTCAAATTTATTGGAACAGATGGCTCTAAATTTTTACTTTGCTGTCAAAGAAGTTATTTACACTTAAAATTTCAAATAGTTTTAGATATCAATTACATTAAATTAATTATATAGAGCTAATGAATATGGTTTTGAGATCACTGAAGGGATTAGTTATTTCAATCCAATTTCAATTCAATAGATAACAGTTTGAACATATCAATTAGAAGTTTTAAGATCATTTTTTCAGTCAAACGTGACTTTATAGCATAGAATTTGATGAAGTGCCAAAGATATTTGTATCAATTTTTTTTTGTTTACTGTTATGTACAATTTTATAACTTCAAAGCAATTAATGCCATCAATTTTTAAATTGTACCCAATATGACTAATTGGTAATTCAGACAAAAAAGTATTATTACTAAAACCTAAAATAAGCTTCATTGTAATAAGGTCTGATTAAATTTTTTATTTAGTAAAATGTATTTTTGACATCTCAATTACTTTAATATTAAAAAATTTAATATTAAATTTCGTGAAAAAAAGCAATAAAAATATTTTGATTTTTTTTTTGCACAACATTTTTTTTCTTTTGCAAATTGTTTTAGAAACACTGTTTTGCAAACCATCTTCATTGCTTTGGTTCGAGTGCATGAATCTTTCAAAAAACAATCACACATGAAAGGAATAAGTTGGGCAACCAGTGTAAACAAACTAAAAAATAAATAGTGAAACAGAATAAGATCAATTAGATTTTAAACTGACACTAAATTATTTTTCTGGTTTTTAAATACTGATCACTATTTCAAAATGAGAATGTTATTTAATCTATTAAGCAAAGAAATTGCTGAATTTCTCAAAGAACAAAATCTTTAATTTGATATAAATTTCTTTTTAAAAATTTCAAGTCTTAAAATAAATAAAAAAATCTTAAAAAGGGAGAATGATCAGGCAAAATAATTTGTTGAAAGTACTTTCTTCATTCAATTATGGCACTTTACACCATCCAAAAGCAAAAGAAAAAAATAAACAAAAAAACATGAAAGCTACAAAGGAAAATATAAATTATTTGTTGGAAAACAAAAAGAAAGCAATGAACAGGGTAAAACAAAGAATGAAAAACAATTTATATTTTAGAAAATTTAAGATTTCTACTTTAATAAGTTATGAACAAAATTTGTTGAAAAGTGTTTAGACAAAATTTGTTGAAAAGTGTTTAGACAATTTATATTTCATTGTAATAGTAGTTAATGCTAATAAATTTCATTTTTAGATTACGTTCTCAGTCTTGACATTCATGATTAAATGTTCTTGGATTAAATTTACAAAAATTTTCATATATATCTGTTTTATCTTTTAAACTTCAAAACTAAAGAAAACAGTTTGAGTCAGACTCAACAATATTTGAATTAGTACGTTCTAAGTATAAACAACATTTTAAAATCAATCACTGAATACAGAGGTTTTGTTGTTAAAGAAATAATAGTAAGATATGATTTACCTTGTAATGAAGGAAAGAAAAAATTGACTTTTAATAAATGTGTCAAAAAAAAAAAAAAAAAAAAAAAAAATTTTTCATTTGTTGAATTCTACAGAATCAAAATCCAACCAAATTGTCATGTGTAAACCAAGATTTATGTGCCCTTTAATATGAAAATCTTTACGCTTCCTACATGTTCGACTAAGTTGATTTTGAAAACAATTAGGCCAAACATTACTTTAGAAATGTAATCAAACTTGTAACTGAAACCCACTTGACAACTCACTGTATAAGCAGTAAAGCTCTAGTGCAAATGACTTTTCTCATTTTAATATTAAAAATTTTAGCACTGGCAGAGACAAACACATCCTTTTTATTTCAGCACTTATAGAAATTAATATTCCAAGATCAAATTAAAGATCAGGGATAGAAATCATTAAAAATAGAACTTATCAGAATAAACAAGTTTAAAAACTATTAAAGTGAAATATTTAAATTGAATATTTCCCCTAGCCAAAATATCACTATAATTAACTACAAAGTAGTTTATAACACTAGTCTAAAAGATTTTAGAAATAACTGATAACCAAAGGCAGGAATGAAAGAAATGATATTGAAGATTAAAATAGGAAGACCTCAATGACAGGTTGGTGGCACTAATTTCCATCTAACCCATCATTGTAAATAAGAATACTAATTACATCCATAAAACCCAGAATGCCTTTCATCCAATTTCTCTCGAAGGAGTTACTAGAATGCTATAAAGATCTTTTATCAAGGGTTTACATATTAATACAACCTATATTCTGAAGGTCTGTTGCTACGTGTGCCAGAAAGAATACAGTTTGATATTTTCCGAGATATTTCGTTTAAAGTGCAGGTAGAAATTTTGACAAGAGATCCTTTTAAATTATGGAAATAAAATAAAAACATTTTTTCAATAAAACTTTGGGAGTTATCAGCTCTCCATATTCAACCTGCCCTATGTGTACTCTGCCATAATATAATATCATTGCAAATAATACAGGAAGTCACAAAATCACACACTTTGAGACCTATTTATGAGGGCAGGTTTGAGCACATCGAATGCTGAAGGATTAAATATATGAATAAAATGTTTAACTATGCAATGGTACAAGTAGAGAACATTCCCCATTTGTGGAAAGTAGTAAAAAATGATAATGGTTTCACTTTTTCAAGCTAACTACTCGACAGAGGAAAAGATCAAATTGACCCCTTAAAATTGTTTTAAAGTAAAAAGCGCTTCCTCCTGGATTAATGTTAGTAGTGAGAAAAAAATGTTATCAAGAATATTATTTTAAAATTACATAGAAATTCATAAAAAGAAGTCAGATAAAATAATATCCACTTTTTAGTAAACTAAAACTAAATCCAAATTTGAACAAAATCTTGTATTAATTCATCATGCACATATAAATTTCATAACAAGACTGATATACAAACAAGAGAAAATGGCAGAGAAAAATAGGCAAGATTGATTTTTGCTTTAAGTACTGAAAATAGCAAAAGCTTTCCTTCAGTCTTCCTCTTTGAAGTTTAGTGTATAAAAAGTGAGAAATAACTAGACACTTTAAATAAATATCAGAAGAGATTTTGGATCATAAGCTAATAACTTGCAATTAATATCATTCACACATTTGTATGATTGTGTACACAATGGAACAGATTTAAAATCATTACTCCTGCAAAATCAACTAATTATAAATTCATACCCATACACAATTTAAATTTACTTTCAACTCTCTTAAAGAAAATTTTTATATATGAAGAGAAAAACCATAATCCCAATCTGAAGCAAACTAGCAAATTGTAGGTCTACAAATACACATTAATTAACATCTATTACATTTTTATGAAAGACTAGAAATTTGAGCCTTTTAAGAAAGGCAAGATGAAAAGAATTACTTTCCCCTGTTGCAATTGCTATATTGCTTCCTGCAAGGTGAAGAAAAGTGACATTAGAAACTTTTACAATGAGTTTCATAGACCAATACAAAATCCAATATTCAAGCTGAAAACAGTAGTTTCAAGACTTGCTTTTTCATGCCTAAAGGAGAGAAAAAAAATGCATTATGCTAGTATTTTGACATTTAGTGCATTGAGGCTTTCCAAGAAAACAAACCTTTAACTAGAAAATAAAAACTAAGAAAGTAGATTTATTGCTTAGATAGAAAAACAGGAATAACAGAAGAAACTAAATAGAAAAATTTACTGTAAGTATAATTTTGTATTTCTTTGCTTCAGAGTGAAAGATGGCTTACTTTTTTTCTCTATTTAACATTTGGGAAATTGGAGTTATCTTTCCTTAAGCAGGAGTAAAAAAAAAAACAAAAAAACAACAGCTTAAATTGCCAGTTTCAAGTCAAAGCAAATTGAAAAGCATGCCAAATGTAAAAAGTGAGTCAAGTGTACACAATTACAATTCTAATAAACATAAAAAATTTATAGGCTAGAATTTCCAAAGACATTTATACTTGCATAATTGATAATCTTGTGTCTATTTGTAAGTAAAATAAAAAATAAAATTGCCCATTTATGCTTCAACGAAGTTTATAGCAAAAAGCAGTGCTTATTGAAAGAGTTACACTAAATTGCTTAGAGCAAAGCAAGATATGCTGCCAAAATTCCATTGCCAAATTTTACACAGTAATAAAAAAAAAAAAATAAAAATAAAAATAAAAAAAAAGTAAAAAATATATATTGTAGCTTTAAAAAAATATTTTAGTATTGTAGGGAAAAAATTACTTACCTGGAAATTCGTTTAAAAATTTGGTTGCATTAAAGAATCATAATGGAACATCCAATACAAAAGCCAAAATGATAATTTATATTGATTAAATGATAAAGAATATTGAATTTTTAATAAGTGGGGAACAATTTAAGTAAAGTTTAAAACTAATGCAAGATTATAATTCTTTTCATGAGATTCAAGTTAGAATTTTGCCAAAGGTTAATTGCTCAGTTAACTCTAAAATCAAATTTCAATATTTAAGAAAAAAATAATGCATTTTACAAAAATATTAAGTACACTAATACATCACTAAAAATGTTAAAGTCAATAATCAAATGATTAATAAATGAACTTAATGCAAATATAAAGAAATAATGCCATTAAAAAAAAAAAAAATAAATAAAAATGGAGAAAATTAAGCTTAAATTTTTTAAAAATTTTAAAATGTAAAATATTGTAAAAGTGTAGAAATAGATTTTATTTTAGAGATTTCTGTAATCTTTTAAAATCTAAACTTTTAAATCTAGATAAGATCGTATTTTTATGTTAAAGGAAGTAAATCCACTGGAGTGTGTGTGGGGAGGGTTAACTAAAATTAAATCTAGTTATTTTTTTTTCTTTTTGGCAAATTTACTTATTTAAGGAAATTCATTCAATAAAAAAAAAAAAAAAAAAAACTTTTCATGTCATGCTAACTAAGAGGAGGTTGCTGGCTCTCACACAAACAGTAAGGACATTAATGTAAAAGCAATAAATTTTAACTTTTGGAACAAAAAATATTCATAAGGGCCTTAAAATGTCAGGGTCACTAACTTTTAGTATTCAACAGCAAGGAAATTAAAATATAAGCAAAATAGCTACACAAATTAAAAATTGGAAGTTAAAAGCAAATAAAAAAAAAATTCAAAATAAAATGATACCAAGCAGAAAGCAAAAAAAATTTCTGTAGAATATATTTGACTACATAAAATAAAAAATTGCAATAAACAAGATAAATTCCTTTCAACTAATCTCACAATCAAAACTGCAAACACACCAAGGGTGTATATATATATATATATATATATATATATCAAAAAGTAAAAGAAAATCTGCAGCATGTTCATCAGATAAACTATCCTACAAAAGTTTATACAAAATGATGATGATTATTATTATTATTATTATTATTATTATTCCAAGGTTAACATTCCAGGTTTGACTAACATTTGAAATTGGCATTAATTTAATGATGCAAATTTCCAGCAAGTTCAAAATCTATTCCACAGTGAAGAAGGAAAGCAACTTCTAGTTTAGAATTAAATCATTATTCATCATAAAAACTATTTATACTCACCTGCATTGAGTTTCATGTTAGAAACATGAAAACTACTAATTTGGGGATTTATTTTACAAATAAATATTTCTTAAAATTGTTTATAATAACATCTTCAATAAGCCACAAAATTATTCACTATAAACATTCAAATTTGTAACTACTTTATATATTTATAACAATGAACTAATATAAAACATTAGTCTTCAGATATGATTAAAAGGATTTATTTTTTAATGTATTTATTTTTATAATACTTTACCAAATTATATTTAAGCTACTGATTTAATGATCTATACAAATAAGTGTTAATTCATTTAAAAATATTTAAAAATATTTTTATTTTGTAGACTGAAAACATCAAATTATATTTTGAAAGTAAAAATTTAAGATTGAATTAAATTCTTTTAATAAGTACAATAATAATAAATAAGTAATAACAGTAAATGTCATTTTCAATTTATCTTAATTTGCTGAGGTAAATTAGACAACAAATAAAACACCAAAGCAAAAAAAAAGAAAGAAAGAAAAAAACATGTTCATAACATTATTAAAGAAAAGTGATCTAGAAAAAGATATAGAACTATGTAATGATGTAAAGTGCTAACAATGTAAAAACTACAAATATTCATGTGCATAAGCTACAAATAAATACAAATATACAATTTATTCCTTCAGATTGCGTTTCTTCAGATTCTTCTATTCAAAGTTTACAAGTAGAAAATAAGACTTAAAAATATACATTTTGTACTAACAGTAATCAATGGAATAATGAATCAATTTTTAGGCTTAAAGAATAAGTTTTTTCTTGAATTCAAATTTTAATATTGTGTAGTTTAAGTTAAATTGCAGGGAATAGTAAGAAATATCAATTTTTCAGCATACAAACAATTGTTTTAAATTCTAACAGCTATTGAATAAACATTAACAGGCTGATATATCCAATAAAAATGCTACATACACTCAAACATACACACATTTACCATTTTTATATTCCAGCTTCAATGCTATTACGCCACCTGTTTAAAAATTATCACCATTTAAAAAACCATTCATGACGAAAAAGAAAATGTGATTAAACTGTTCAATTTCAATAAACATCAATTATAACCCAGCCTAGAACAGCAAATTTCAGCTCAATGTTATTTTCATATACTGCCAAGGTAATGCATTATCTCACCATACCCCAACAGAAATTGAGAAAAATTTAAAAGCAATGCACTGCATTCAATTCAGTTTTTCTTCCTCATATCTTATACAAAAACAGAAAAAAATGGGAGAAATGTAAATTGATATCAAAAGTATGAAAATTGCTAATATATTTGAGATATAAGTAGCAAAATGTAAAAACTTACAGAATTACATGAGCCTTCATATTTTTTAAAGGAGTTAAGTTATTAAAGAAAAAGCTTATTTTTCCAAGAAAAAGAATTTACATCAGTTAATTTTCAATGAAAACTGATTAAATGTAGTACATCCCTTTCAAAAGGGAGATTTGAATATAAAAATCTATCTCAATTCAAATGAATTTACTCATTTATAAGAAGTGGGGGAAACAAATTGTAATAATTTTGTTCCAGATAGTGGGCACAAGCAAATTGACAAGAGAGGGAAAAGAAACATTTCATCTAAGACAGACAGACAGAGAAAGAGAGAGAGAGAGAGAGAGAAAAAAAAAAAAAGAAAAAAAAAAAAAAAAAAAGAGAGATAGATTTCCAATCATCATCATCATCCCTGATTCCAATGAAAACAGAATACATGAATACATTTTTGCTGAGTTCCAAAGGTCTCACTGCCGCTTTATTACCCTTCATGTTTCTACATGATTCTTATACAATATAGAACATACATTTCAAATTGGAAACTAAAAACTGACGGCATCATCTCTACACAATGTGGACAATAAGTTAGGTATTTGATGAGACCGCTCCAACATGTGAAGATGAATACAAAATGACTACAGATCATATGATACAATATTGCCTTGAATGTTTTGATTGTTCTGTGAATCCAAGGGACCCCACACACAAGATGCATTCTCTCTCACTTTCATTAGTAATAAGTTCTTTTTCTCTTGATACACTGTTGAGACCCTTAATATAGTTTCATTGAAGTTAGAGAAATATGAGATTTGCGATGTACAAAGCCTTTTAGCAACAGATCATTTAGGGGTGGGGAATACGAGCACAAAAATACAGAGATTGGAGTCGGTCTGACAGATCAGTTGTCTTCCAAGTAAATGAGTGATGCTGTCTAACCACATATGCTGAAATAGTGCTAGGGAGTGGGAAACATTCACAGAAAATTAGTGATGTTCTGGAAAATTATATTCATTGAAAATGTTATACAGTGTTTCAGCCAGTAGACAACAAAGAAGTATTTACTTAAGAGGGAGAGAAAGAGAAATAAGAGTGAAGTATGTAAAACAAGAATTTCTATATTGGCAGGGGTGAGGGAGGGATAACCTTGACATGTTCAGAAATGAAATATATATCAGAAGTAACAAATTTTATCCATTGTACTCTAATCAGAGCAATAGAAATCAAAATGCTCTCAATAAATGCCAATTATATGAGAACTGAATTGCTGCCTATACTGTTGGAATGATCTAGAATAAACTTGGAATAAGAAATCTTAAAATAAGATACTACATTAATATTAATTTTAAAACACCTGATTATAAAGCAAGGTAATTAATAACAAATATTCCGAGGTAGCTTATGTTTGTCCAAATGATGCTATAAATACATACAGCACTTTGATCAGGAAACACACACACACACAAAAAAAAGGTACATATACTTGAACCAATCTATTTATTATTACAACAGTAACCAACTATACACAAATCACATTTGTATTAAGAAAAAAAGTGTAGAGGAGAGAAAGAAAAAGCCTGAAAAATGCTTAGTGATTATGCAGTTCCAACTAAAGTAAAAATCTGATATTCAACCAGTCTTCTTTTTATATTACAGAAAATTAGTACTAGGTGGCTACACCGGTATTTCAGAGGGGCTTGGGCAAGTAACAAACAGATAATAATGATTACTAAATGGTTAAAAGAACATAATATCCAAGTTATTTTATTTCAGATAGCAGCATTTTAAACAACAATGAAAATCAGTATATTCATGGATAAAATAATTGAAACAAAAGGTACAGAAGATATCTTTCTATATAATAGAAAGAAATCAATTGATTTTATAGAGAAAAAAAAAAAAAAAAAAAAAAAAAAAAAAAAAAATCAAAAATTTGTGATAAATGATTATTAAAAACTTAAAACAAACTTATAAATTCCTTTGAAAACAGCTTTTTTAAAATATATTTATGAACTAATTTTCTTAAAAGAAAAAA
The DNA here is from genome assembly GCA_963932145.1 of Acanthosepion lycidas. Classification (NCBI taxonomy): domain Eukaryota; kingdom Metazoa; phylum Mollusca; class Cephalopoda; order Sepiida; family Sepiidae; genus Acanthosepion; species Acanthosepion lycidas. Next base: position 21,321,464 of record OZ010586.1, on the reverse strand, counting down.
AAAAAAATAGATATAAATAAATGAATAAATAAAACTATTGGCATATATTGTAGTTCAAAATGTTGCTTCTTACATTATCATTTGTATGCGGGAAGGACCTCCCCACCCGACACTTCTCAAAGGAGCCAACCTTCACATTTCTCCAGCAGTCAAATTAGAGACAGGGAACTTTAGAGATGTTAATCAATGCCTACCAACTGGATTTTTATTAAAATAAAGACTAAACAATTTACCCTAGAAATTATTAATAACCTAGCAATTTGTTTTGCCATAAGAGTTTTGATAGTTTTATGATACAGAATGGAATGTCACAACCAATGTATTGTTGTAGTAAATAAGAGTTGGTGAGAGGAAGGGGGGGGGGCAACAGAGAAGAAAGCAAAATGTTGAAACTTTACAATCAGTCACAATTATTAATTAGCATCCACTAAAATAAAGACTAATCCTAAGAGAAGAAAAAAAAAAATTACAATCCTTAAATATTTTTGCTTAATTTTGTAGTCACAGGTACAATATGCACCAAAATATACATTAGTGAATGCATTTGCTATGCTTTAAATTAAATGCATTATAATAATAAAAAAACAAAAACCAGTAATTTTTTTTTTCTTATTTATATATATATATATATATATATATATTAGGCAGTTGTGATTAAAGACAAATTTCTATTTTATATTTAAATAAAATGGCAAAGAAGAGAACAACTCCTTAAAATACAGATTTGGAGGATTTTTTTTTTGGGTGGGGGAATGCAAACTTTGGATTTCTCATAAGTTTGATGACAATTATGAATATTCTGTAAAAGTGTATAAAAACTTCAATTTGTGCTTTCAAAATGTAAAATACATAAAAAGGAAGAGGGGAAAAATTTCACTTCCTTTCAAATTTTGAAAAAATAAATAAAGCCCCTCCCCCATCCCCACCTCAAATATGAAATATCATTCTAAGGTAAAGATTAAGTGTGTAAAGAAGAAAAGAAAATAAAAACATGAAAAGGGTGAAAGTGAAAAGCTGGAGAATGTGTGCATGTTTGTTTTCGAAATAATACCATCTGCCACTGGCTGAAACACTGAACAAAGCAATTCTAATGAAACAATTACTCAGTGCCAAGGAAATGTTTACCTGGAAGATACCAGCATCTTATGCTCAATTAAATTTATATACAGAGATTTGATGAGAGCTGCCTTTTGGCCTATGAATGTTCTTTTGTTGCAAAATTCATTGGGAAGTCGTGTACATTAAGAAAAAAAACAAAAAAACATGATAATTTGGGAAAGGAGTACAATGAGCAAGAAAAGGAGAAAGAAAGAAGTACAGAAAAATAATACTTTCAAGGATAAAATCAATTTGCCCTCAATCAAAATCTGGATAAATCAACAGGCACAAAAGGCTAGGGATCAAGATCACATTATCAAATAAACTAAAGGGAGATAAATCAAGACTTCAAAAGCTTTTTTTTTTTTTTTTTTTTTTTTTTTTAAAAACATCACATGCACACACACACACACACTTTTACATGCCAAGAAATATGTATAGAGAGCCAATAGTGCTTGCATTGATACACAAACACCTAAACATCATCAATGTATTCACATTGTTTCATGAGCAACAACCAGGACCAAAATAGGAGGGAACTAGTGCACAATGGTATTCAGTTTCTTGGAAATTCTACCAAGATAGCAGATGGTTCATTGAGGATTAAATAATGAAAATCCATTTGTGAATATAAAAGGTATATATTTTTTTTTATCAATTAAAAAACATTTATACATACATAGTATCTCTTAAAGTGTAAAGGATTTCACCAAGCTCATATGGATAACATTCGTGTTGCTCCAGAGTCCAATATCGTAAAAAAGCCAACAGTCCAAAACAGCCATGGCAGTATAACAGGCTAAGTCTTGCCCATAATAGCAGTCTTCTTTTCAGTCGATGTGTTCCGCCTTATTCTCAGTTACTGTTAGAGATGCAGAGAACCTCTTTCACTTTCTTCTGTAATGTAAATATGATCAAGCAGCCAGCAAAGTCATCTAATTTGGGATACATCTTTTTTTTTTTTTTTTTTTTTTCACATTTGAGAAAGAAAGGTTAACAACATTCACTACTGGCAGCAGGTAATGCAGTCCACAAAGCGATAGAAAATGGTAAATCGCTGAAGGAGCTGGATCAATATTCTGGCATAATTCTAATGTGAGAAGTTATAGATACAAAGGTTTATTTATCAACATTAGTCAAACTTGCTACACAGTCCTAAAAGGTTTTGAAAATAAGTTTATAAATTTAAACACCAATTAAACTAAATTGAAATTGAATTTAAATTTATGCGTTGATGAACAAGTAATGAAGATGACAGTTTTGGGAAATTTGTTCTCCATCTAGTGAGCAACAAAAAAGTGCACTGAAAAGCAGGCTGATCAGCTTTGCCTACAGCAATATAAAATAGCAGACATTTTCCAAACATAACCTTTTGTTGAAGTTTAATAGTAAAAAAATATATAAACCAATGTTTTTAAAGAGCTATCTTACTAATGACAGTGAATGAGCTAAGATTATATTGGTTGGAATTAACAGATATACAGGTTTATTTATAAGTATTTTGGACAGCACATTAAGAAAAAAAGACCATTTTTGGAGATTAAGTGTGTGTGTGTGTGTGTGTGTGTAAAAAGTTGCTGTCTAATTTGGCACATATGCTTTCTCTGTATAAAAGGTAAAGAGAGTAATTCACTGTATACAACTATATATTTGCAATGAATACTGTAAATCAAAGATAGACACAAACTGCCCAAACATGTAAAAGATAATGTAATCTATATGCCAGATAAGTGATCGTAACAATTTATGAATTTTATAGCCAGCCACAGATCCAGATCCAATTAAAGATATTCATGGCTTACATAAAGAGGAAAAGGAAAATATAAAACCTTTTCCAAAGTTACAAAATGGGAAAATATGCTTTTCAATTTGGACAACTAAAGGAGAAAAATTCTGGGGCACATCATCATAAGTCAAATAGGCGCCATGGACATGTGACTGTAATATGCTTGGGAATTAAAATCTCTAAGAGAAAGAGTTCATTGCAGTATAAGCATTGAATTCCATATTACCATTGCTCCTCCTGACATACACACAGCTTAAAAAAATAAAATAAATAAATAAATTGAGCCACTGAAGTCAGTTTCTAAGAAATTTTTAAAACTAATTTTTTGCAGAAAGAGGCAAACTTTCTGAAAGGCAATATTTACAGAGCAACTTCATAAAAACTAATTCCTAAATAATCAACAAAAGTTTCAACTTATAAACTGGGTATGAAAAACAAAAAGGAACTAATATGATCAATGAGATGCTACAGATAATCATTATACCTGTTTTGAAAAGAGGATCTACCCAGCCTGTTGTGCCAGTAAATTCAAGCAGAGTACAAGTTTTGTTTAACACTGTTGTAAAATGTGAAGGGCTAATACACTTCCCCACAACACTGAACAGAAACCACCAGTTGAAATACTTTTGCTTTAGAAATTAAACTCGCTTGACTAATTGAGGTATGAAAATGGGGAATCTTTATGAAAATTAATGAATTAAGCTAAATATTTTATCATCTTTTTAATTTTGAAATATCTGCAGACCAAATGAAAGCCATTTAAATTTGTAATGTAGGGAGTTTTTTAAAATATATTTTGAAGTTTGAAAAGAGAATTGAACCATTGTAGATGAAGTAGATAATGTATAAGTGAAAAATTAAAATCAGTATTAGAATCTCATTTCAAAATGCAGGTGGGGGGAATTTTTTATTTTGATAAAAAGGGGGGGAAAAAAAAAAAAAAAAAAGGCAAGAAACATTCGCATCCCATATTTAGTTTAACATTTTAGCCAATAAGCTTCAAATACAAATTGTCCAGAAAACTTATGCTTTTCCAATTCTCAAATTCCAAAATATTCTCAACAGTTTTAAATATTAAAACTTCAACTTCTTTATGAAAAATATTTCGCCAATTGAAGATTATTAAATTAATATAAATGAATTAAACTCCCTAGAAGATATTTCAGCGAACAAGAAAATTGACAATTTTATTAACATTGAAGGCAGTAAATTTGATGTAGATTTATTTTGCAAGAAACAAAAAAGAAAAAAAAAAAAGTTTTTGAAATTTATATTTTTTTCAAACCTCAAACAAAAGATGCAAATAATTTCTAATGCAGTGGTATTCAAAACAATGGCTTCAAATCATAGGCCTCAAAGCAACTTTTACATATACAGAAAGGGAGAAGGGTAAATAAAAAAAGAAAAAAAAAAAAATCAGATGACATGTTGGTGATAATATGAAAATATAATGTAGCCCTCTGTCACAATGAAATATGGACCCTGTTCCATTTGGGGGGTCAGGCTGTCAAGCTATGTACAATTATAGAGGACAGCAAGGGCAATACACAATCTGGTTGTTGGTGGTGTTAGTGGTGTTGGTTTTCTTTTGCGATACAAAAAAGTTGAAGAGTCATGACAGATGATATTGAAAAATGGACCCACAAAAACTAAAAGATGCTACAATGATTTATCTACTACACTGGATTCACTTAACTAGAAAAACAATATCAGGACAAACAAAGATTAATTTATTATGGTATGAAAAATACAGTTTGGGTAGAGGAGAAAGATGAGAAAAGGGGTAAGTGGAGAAGGGATATGTCCAATTAAAATTTTGACAATTTATGCCCTGTACAGAGAAATTTTTTATTTATTTATTTATATACAGACAAATATATATAAATTTATATATATTTATATATAAATAAATAAATAAATAAATAGAGAAAAAAATATTGAAATATTCATACTGGCTCCAATTACTGGAGTTTATGTTGTAAATTGGTCTCAGTTCACCAAGAAATTGGCTTCATGTTTTAAAAAATCTAAATGAAATCACTTATCTGCATGGATATCATAGGCAGTCACTAGTAGGTGAAGGGGAGGGAAGGGTATAGGACAGGGAAGGACCAGGTCAGGGAAGCTGGAGGAAGAGTTAGAGAGTGAGCGAGCGAGCGAGCGAGCGAAAGATTATTATTATTATTATTTTATTTTTTTTATTTATTTTTTTTTTTTTTAAAGAGGAGTGAAAAAGTGACCCAATGAAACTGATGAAATAATGAAAAGCCCAGAAATATCAATAACAATGTTGTGTCCAAGTAAACGAACTTAGAACAGAAAACTCTGAAGTTGATGGAACAGCAGCGGATTGATTGGATAAGCGATGTCGCAATCCACAGCAAGTAGTATACAGCAAATGTACAAAGAATGGGTGGAGTGTGCGAATCATCAAGCATACACAATCGTATGCTTCGAGTAGATAAACAAATGTTAAGAAAAGATATGACTAGTCCCCACTAAACCTAAGAAAACCCTTATTATTGGCTATCATGGCCACCACTACAACCACAATTTGGCCTCATGCCCATTTAGGGTGGGTGGGTGTGTGTGTGTGTGTGTGTGTGTGTATATACGTACACATGCATTATATATCTCAATTTCTCTTCCCTTTCATTTAAAAATACAAAAGCAGAAAATAATTAGCTTAAAAGGGATCATGCACCAGATAACAAACATACATATAAAAAAAAAACAAAAAAAAAAAACAAAAAAAAAACAACAAACCTCAAGTAGTTTGCTTTTTTTTTTCTTTTTTTTTTTCAATTTATTATTATTATTATTCCTTTTTTTTCTTCAGGGATTTAGATATTTTTGTATGATAGCTCTTATCAATGATGACATTGGCGGTTCTTGGTTTGGAGTGGGAATCTGACTTTCACTGTGATTGAGAAGTGTATTGCAGATTTTATACTTCTGTCCCCCCACTTCATGAGCCCCCCACCAACCCCATCTTATCTGACCAGTCAAAAATATAGCATAAAAATCTCAATTTAATATGCATCATTATGTATGATGAAGGAAGAGGGGGAAGAAGGGTTTAATAATACCCAGAATAAAATATTGAATCACAGAAAACTCGAATCTCACTCATCACCCTCTGAATTTGCTGAACAGATACCTCCTGTCAATACACAACGGACTATATTTCTAGTCCTCTGAGCAGTCCAGGTAAAAAGGTTTTTCATAACCCATACTTTCAGACTTAAGAAACCTGCCCTGCCACAGAAAAAGAAAAAAAGAAAAGAAAAGGTATGTGAAAAAACCTGTGGCTTACAATACAATCTCCTTCCAACCACTCTACAAGGGTAGGCGTCACATGTAAGAAATAATCTTTAAGCCAATTTTTTTTTTTTCCAAAAAATCTTAAAATTAATGATAATAATAAAGTAAAATATTTAAAAATGAATAATGATTCACTTTAAAATGAGTTGAGTTGAACAATTTGAGAGAAAAGAAAAAAAATCATGCAAATTCAAGGCAAGAAAAGAAGAAAAAAAATCGTTAAAAAAAAAAAAAAAAAGAAAAAAAAAGAAAAAGAAAAAAGTTAATCAAGCAATATATTAGCGCCTAATGGGTAAGAAAAATTAAAAAGGAGATGGAATGAAAAAGTCTTTTACTGATTTGGCTTGAAGACTATTTCTTGGTGTCTTCAAACAATCCTGATGTTTGCAAACAACACAGGGGTTCGTGAGACCAAAGGATTAGGGCTGAGGAGAAGCGGAGTTCAAGCAAGACGTCCGGTCGTGAGGGGGATTTTTTTCTTTCTTCTTTTGTTCTTTACAGTCAAGATTTAGAGAGTTATCACAATGAAGCTGGGTCAGTTGCTTTTTCTCTGGCATACAGCACCTTCTAGCACAATGAAATGTACATAAGTTCAGCAAGTATTTTTTTTTTGTTTCTTTTATTTTTGTTTGTCTGAATCAGACCGACTCCTTACAAATAGTAAAATTGTTGTGATAGCATGTCTTGGTATTACCAGACAACTGATAGGTGGGTGACTGCATAAAAACAATGTCACAGCAAGCAAAATAAAATGAAGGAAACACAGACAGCAAATGGAGGCAAGAAAAAAAGGGGAGGAGAAAAAAAAAAGAAAAAAAAGAAAAAGAAAAGAATAAAGAAAAAGGAAAATGTGTTTTTGTTTGTTTTTTGTTTTTTAATAAAATAAAGAAAAATAGAAAAAGAAAAATAAAAGACATGAATAAAAGACAATGAATGAATGAAGAACAAACAAACAAACAGTGCTAACGTATGCCCTAATCCCTCAGTACACTCGCCAACACCTGGGTCTCGGTACAGCGCCATCATCAGGCGGCGGTGCCCTTCCTTCCTTCGCGCTCACTTCCCATAAATACAAACCATAAATAGCAGAATAATTTACACGCTACTTGCTCTTTCCGTTAACAGTTATTGCATGAAATATTCTGGATGGTCGGCCTCTTTTTCAAATCGTTTTGCCTCCTCCTGCATAGATTCTTTTATCTTAAGGATAGCTGCGGATTCATTTTGATCCTGAAAAATCATAATATGATACAAATATAGATAGGAAACGCATGCTCGTAATGAGCGTGAATTTGGCAGTTGAGATGGTGAGAATGCATCATGATGTTGGCGAATAATGATGTGATAGCTTTTCAGGAAAAAATAGACGTGTGTGAATTTATCTATACACAGCTGAATTTGCTGCAGGCTGGGGAACCAACATGCGCTTGCTTGCAAGTAACAGGAACCAGGCCACAGCAGAGAAGGATGGGGGTAAAAATTAAAAGATTCTCTTTTAACAATTATTTTTCATACAACAGAGAAGAGAGATTTATAAAGGGAAAGAATTTAGTTCCATAACCATCAAGATTGTTTGAAAGATTTTAGCAATGGGAGAGAAGCCTTGTCAATTTTTTTTTTTTTTCTTTTTTTTTTCTTTTTTTTTTTTCTCCAATCATTTTCATATTTTTATTTTTTTTTCCCTTTCTTTTTGAGTGGACTTGGTATGCAGGGAAGGAATGCAGGCCACAGGATGGAGGGGTAGGGTATAGGGGAAAAGGAAAAATTTGGTGATGGTGGTCAAAGAGGAGGTGGGGTGAGGGAGGCTGGAGGGAGCAGCAGGACATTTATAAGAAAAGCCTCAGACAGCCAGCTCATGCAAACCGCCCCATAACCACCAGGGCCAGTGACATAGCCGATGATGCGACCAGAGGGGGATGTCAGAATTCTTCGTCTCAGTTAGGCCAAAGTGCATTCACAAGCTGATCTGACTTACGTTTTCCTGATAGCCAAGACTGTATCCTCCAATTTCACCAGTACTATCAGGGGGTAAATTTTCTCGAGGTGTGCCTGGACCATTTGGTGGTGAACTCTTCATACCATCCATCTCTCCTAAAACAGAAATTATTGGGGAAGAAAAAAAAAAAAAAAAAAAAAAAAAAAAAAAAAAAGAAAGAGGAAAAACGTAAGTTTTTCTTCTTGGCCTCTTTGCACAAGGAATTTAGCACCCTTACCAACCCTACACAATTATGGCTGGAAAATATAAAGAAACAAAATTTAAATGGGATTAAGCTATTCCAATAAGCAATGGTAATATCAAGTGCTGATATCACAATGTTATAACATCCTGAGAAATAGTGAGAAGAAAAAGAATGAGGAAATTTATGTGAATAAAATTATAGTGGAATCAACTTGTATGAAGGCAAGTTTAGCCATACAGGTTGCACAAAAAAAAACAAAAAAAAACCTTGAGAGAGAGAGAGAGAGAGAGACCACTCAAATAGTACAAGTGGCTGACTTTTGCTTCCAAAGTGAAGTGCATTTAGCACTGTGTACTCAAGACAAAAAATATTAAAAATTGCAGGCAGCAGAAAGAGAAATAGGCCTATGATAGAGCTACTCCTGGCTTTTCATTTATATTTTGTTGTAAAAATTTAAAAAAATATATTTTTAAAAGTGAGAGAAATTCTTAAATGTTTTCAAATTGTGTAAAACGCCAGGTAAAGCCATGCAAGAGCAGGGGGAAAACCAAAATAAATAAATAAAATAGAAAAAAAAAATGTCCCAAGTACTCAAAGCAGTGAGTGTGTGCCACTTGTAAGGAATCTGCCAGTTATTAGGATTCTGTCAGGGACAGGGAACAGATTTGGTAGCCAGTCTTAATTCCAGGGATGTTTCATCACTTTGTACATTGTTTAGGTAGGGTTCCAATCGGTACTTCTGGAAAAAAGTAGAAGTTTATGGTAGGGATTTTTTTTTTTTTTTTTTTTTTTTTTCGAAAGTAATCAATAGCTACAAACTACATAGGACCTGGGGACAATTTTCTGTAGCTCAAGTGATGAAAAAAAAAAAAAAAAAAAAAAAAAGAAAAAAAAAAAGGAAAAAAAAAAAAATCACTCACACAGCTCAAGTTTGCTACTGGCTTTTCTACTGCTGATATTCAACAGCAATGGGTTAATGCTTAAGGTTTTTTGTTTTTAAAATTTGGTTTCACAAATTTAATTCATATTACTAATAGTAAATTGCACAAAAATTCAGGCCAATTCTCAAGGCAAAATTTTTTGCAATATGCAATACCAACTTCACATTTTTAAATTAATATATATATATATATATATATATATATATAACAAAATAAATCCCTTTTTGATACTATTCTTTTCTGCTGAAAATTTCTCAGGATGTTTGTAAAATTTAACTCGCAAATGAAATATTTTGCATAAGATTTAATTTTTATGATTTCTACTCTAACTGAAATTTATCATGCATGTAAATTCAATTAAAAAAAAAAAAAAAGAAAAAAAAGAAAAGAAAAAAAAAAACAAGAAAAAAAAAAAAACAGCACAATATAGTTTACAATTCTGCTGCTTTATATATCGGGTCAGAAAGTGGCATTAAATAAATGAATTAACAAGTTCTCAATGCTTCAAAGATTTAAGAGAAAAGAAAAAAAGGCAAATTCCTTCACTTGTACAAAATATGACAGAAGTTTGTATACAAGACCTAACTGTAAGCAAATGCTGTGAAAAAAGGAGGAAAAAAAGCACAGCCTTGAATGAAATCAAGGAGAGCAAAGATACCAAGTTATGGAATGCAAAAAAATAAAAAAATAAAGTATGAAAATAAGAAAAGAAAATAAGAAAAGAAAACAAAAAAAATGAGGGAGTTGGTGGGGGAGAGGAAAAGGGGGGAAAAGGAAAGGAAAAAAAAGGAAAAAATAAATTTAAAAAAAAATAAAAAAAAAATATTTCATCCAAAACAGAAATAGAATTTCTTCAAATATTAGTAAATATAAAGCAGCATAGATTAGAAATCAATTGAAAAGCTGTCATTAGTCAGTGAGTGGTTTGAATATTCCATTATAAGTATATGGAAAACACCAAAGCAGTTATTGCATAATTATTAGTTGCTTTGATAGTAGTTCCTATATTTCTAAAGACTCAATAATGATTATAAAACATGATGCATCATTCCACTGTTTCTTAAATATTGAAAACAATCAAAATACTTAATAGAAGAAATAAAAAGTCATGCTGTTTATTAAAAATTGAAAATCTGAATTTTTAATTTCACCTTTACTTGATTATCATTGACAAAAAAATAAAATAAAACTAGAAAAATTTAACCCACAATAAATAAATGAAATGAAGAAAAGAAATCTTAAAATATGTCGATTTTTATTAACTGGTGACTAAAAAACAGAAAAACCAAGTGAAGAGAACTAGACAAATAACAAAAGGGAGGAGCCACTTTGAGAGAGAGATAGAGATAGAGAGAGAGTGAGGGAGAGAGAGAAGATAAAGGAAAAAGTTCCCACCACATCCAAAATATGTTCATCAATTTATAGCAGTTTGATTCACCAGCATCATATGCAACACTTTCAGATCTTCATATTATTGCAATGAAAAGCTATATCCATCATCAAAATACAGTCACTAATAACATTAAGAAAAGCCCATAATAATTAACAGTATCATTAAAAAATGTTAAGTTCTTACATAGTGATATATTGTGATGTCTACTGAACTAAGGAGAATTTACTAAGAAAAGAAAGAAAAAAAATCAGAGTACATCACTATCATGCAATAGTTAAGCAAGTTTTTGTTTTCCTATGTAATTCAGGTGTGATAAAATTTGCAACAGTTGCATTTCTTCAACAAAAATAACTTGCATGCTAATGTTGAATATCCAGTAATTTTTTTAATGTAATTCACAAGAAGGAAACTATATATTAAACCGATTCCTATTTAAAACAAGTATCATGCAAAATAAAGCATAATGATCATATTGGGATTAAATATTTACTGCATAAAATGCTAAAAGGTTACATTGTAATTATTCCAGTTATTTTGTGGGCTTTTTTAATTTTTAAAATCAATTCCCTTAATGATAATCACCAAACAAAAACTAAATGCTATGTAAAGATAACAAAATCTGATCCAATTTAATATAGGAAGTGAGAAATGGGATAAAGACAAAACTGTTTGATGTCATTACCTCTCTTTAAAGTGTAATTCACATTTATGTGGCAAAATAACATTAAAGCAAAACTATTTAAAAAAAAAAAAATAAATAAAAATTAATTACCATTAAATACTTGTATTGCATGTGTTTTTTTTTTTTTTTTTTTTTTTTTTTTTAAAACAATGGCTTATTTAGATTTGATAAGACCATTTAGAACAAAATCAAGTTCAAACACATGAGCAGATGAAACCTTTGTCAATTTAAGTGAAAGATACCAGAGTCATAATTTTACCAAAATTATACTAAATATACTTCAATACAAAATAATTATTTGGAAGCACTATATAAGGCATAGAAAAATATGTATTTCCTCATGTCATTATTTTCATTAAAAAGGGTAAAGATGGACATCAGTCAATATCCCACCAGATCTAGGGTAGTTCACTTACCGTTCATCACTGCAGGCATGTCAGGTCCCATAGGCATCCCTCCGTCTGGTCCTCCCATTGGTGGAAACTAGCAAAGGCAACAAACAGGGAAGCAGATCAGAACTGACTGCATACAGAAAAACGATGAGCAGATCAAGTGTGTGTGTGTGTGCAGTTAACATTGTTGTCCTTAGCCAAGAAAGATAAGCACTGCACAATACTACTGCTTCATTATTTTCATCTAGACACTTTGAAAACTAGAAGTTTGAAAATAGTAACATACCATGCTAACAACAAACGGAAATGTAGCATCAACTCTTTACAAATATGGAATAATGAAAATGTTTGCAAAAGAATCTTTAAAATCAACAAAAACCTTTTGATTGAATGACAGAAGAAACAAAATTAGGAGAATAGTATCTTTCAAATCAACATCCATAAACTAATCCAGAAAAAAGACAAGTCAAATTCATTAAAACATCTAAATGATTTACAGCAGTACTGATTAAACCTACTTTTAATCCATAACCAGTAACTGTCAAAACCAGTAACTGTCAAAACCAGTAGAAATCAACTTTAGAAGAGCTTATAAAATAAGAAAAGAAAAATTATCCAAACTGTAATAGATAGCTTTGTGAGAATTTAGGTACAACCAATGAGAATTGAAGCTGCTGACCAGAATATTGGCAAAAAAATTATAATGAATAAAAATCTGATGTTAGTCACTAAATATCAAAGAAATCTAACAGATGGAGTGAGGATATAGATGCTGAACCCAGCTGAAGATGAAAGCAGTCAGTATATAAGACATTTTATATACACACACACGCAAAGAGAAGCCAAAAATGCAACAAAGCAAAACATCAAGCAAAGAGCTTCAAATCATTTCCATGAAAATAAATCAAAGCTTTTTGTTCTTGTTTGCACACACAGCTGAAATTGGAAATATTACACACAAACATTTTAGGATTCTCCACACTAGAGGGGGAAAAAAAAAAAAAAAAAAAAATTTATTCTCATTCAACTTAAACCCTATAATTTTGCTGTATGAAATTCACATAGAATTTAATCTTAACCTCTCACAATCAAAAATGTATCATCTTAAAATCGTAATTAGAAAAAAAATGTTTTAAATAAATTAAATTTTTTCTTAAAATCCAAAATGTTTAAAAATAACATTTCCAACATGAAAGTATTACTTCTATAAATCTTCAGCCAACAATAACAAAAATGTGGATTGGTTCAAATTATAAAACATCTTTGGTTATAATTTGAACAAATCAAATTGAAAAGGTAACATAATTTTCATAAGTTCCTCTTGAAAACAAAGTGAGAAGTAAAGTGGAAAATTTATGAGATGTAATAAAAATTGAAAAAAAAAAACAATGTTGAAAATATATGAAACTAGAAGGTTAGTGATCAAGTGTAGGCCAGGAAATGTAAACAGCAGTAGCAGCAGGATGAAGACAAAGTCAACCTAACAACATTTATGCATAGCCAACATCACAGACCAACAAGGTGCAAGTAGAAATGGCTACTTTTTTTTCTTTTTCTTTACATAGATTGTTTTTGTACTTTGCCATAACTAGCTGATAAAATCAATTTTTTTTTAGTTGTTTTTCAAACATTTGATATAAGTTTACTGAAGTATGTTACAAATAAGTAAATGCTATATAAATATTGGTAAGAATAGTTATAAAACAAATATATAGCAAATACTAATTCACAATTATGAGCAACAGTATTTATCAGCAGTAATTTATAAATAATGCTTCAAATACTAAAATTTGGCAGAAATTGTAAATTTTAAGTTTTAAATTTTTTTATTTTGAACATTTTCAAATCTTAGTACATATACACAAATAGTTAGGTTTTTCAATAGAGTAGAGAAAAGCACAATTCTCAGACATGCTAGTTTATAGAAGGAAGAAAAAAAAAAAAAAAAAAAAAAAAAAAAAAAAAAAAATCAATTTTATCTCATTTGTAAAATATAAGAGTTATGTGAACAGAGAGCATGCTACAGTTTAAGATTAAAGACAATTGTAATTCCAAACTAAAGTGAATGAAATTTACTTTGTCATGAATCAACTGTTTTAAGAAAATTATTACTACCAAATTAGCAAACAGGCTAACATACAATAAATATGGTAAACTGCACATAATTGGAATGTAATTCATTATCTTAACTCACAATGGACAACTGAATATACAAATTCTTGTCTTATCCAATGATGATGGTGTCCGATTCTACCAGTGTTTCAAGTGGTAATTATTTTAACTAACAATAGTATAAAGGAAAGAGAAACTGATAAACTAGAGTTAACTTTACACAATTAATATGGCTAATATAAGTCATTGTTATTTCTAAGTGATAAATGGAGGCTAATGCAATTAATTAAATGTAGAATATATTTTCAAAACTTTTCTGTAGTTTTAAGTTATTTAAGAAGAAAAGACAACTAGGAGACTGTAAAACTAACTGGAGATTTTTTAAAAATGTAAATGTTAATTTGGACAATTTAAACAATTGCTGTATCAATGACTGTGAAAACAGTTATTTTCAGGTTTCATAGGAAATTTTTGATACTTTAAAAAACTTGCAAAACAAAAAACTAAAACTGATAACACACCAACAAAATCTGGAAAATGTTTTCTTCTAAAAGCAGACAAGAAATTGAACAGTAACTGAATTGCACTACAATGATATTGTCAATAACTTGTAAATCCTAGGTTCTAACAGGAGTAGGTTTTCCCATAATCAAATAATGACTAAAACTCCAATTTAAAATGAAGATTGCATTCACTAATTAAAAATGTATCATTAAGTATAAATAATCTAATCTCTTTACAAGCCATGCTATTAAAATGGAAAATACTTTATGCAACACATCAAGCAGTTAAAACCGATTTTATTTTTATTTTATTTAAGAAATTTAGTATATACAAAAAAGAAAATTATCAAACAAATGTAAAATGTTATTTATAGAGAAAATTTTTCTGAACTTTTCATCCATTACTCATCGAAACAATTGCTTCTGGAGAGAAAAGAAAAAAAATCTTGTGAAAAGGATGACGCTATTATAAATTTTGAGTTTCATTATACTTTTCTGTCTAACAATAATATTAATTTTAATTATGTTGCAACAATGCCCAAGTTTTTAATGTCAATATGGGATTAGAAAGTTGAAGATAATGGAACCTGATGTCAAATCAGAAACATGGAATGCAAGCAACTCTTTAATAGTTTAGAACAGATGGTTAGTTAAGTCAATCAGGCATACTAAATTAGATATACAAATGGTCAGTTTGAAACTGTTCTAGGGGAATAAATCTTAAAGCTGAATTAAACATTAAATAGAAATCGATATAGTTGTAAATGATTATGGCGTGAAGTCTTTTTCATGGATCTTCAACATTTAGCGCTTAAGAAAGAAGTTTACTTTTTAAAATGAGACTCCAACTATTGCTCTAAATTATAAAAATCAACTGCTTAAAAGCAGTTTCTATTTTTATTTTATTTTTATGCCATTGAAGCTAATAGCATGAACATGAGAAAAGTAGAATCATTTTCAAATAAGTAGAGATTCCTCATATAAAAAAAGCAAACTCTTTTTAAAGGGATTATCTTAGCCAGTAAAACAGATGTGTGCACTAATTGAGCAGTTAGCAAATTTCAGTCATTATCAATTTTTCATGCAAACACAGATCAGCAAAATAAACAAGAGACAGGCATTGAGTAAAACATGAGAAAGTTGTTGAATCACTTGTCATTAGGCAACTACCATTATTATTGTAATTATGAATAGGAGCAGACACATGTACTCACCCCTGCCATATTTGGCATACCTCCAGCTTTCATCATTCCATACATGCCATCTCCAGAACTCGTAGAATCTAGAATTTCAAGTAGTCAGATTGTCATAGTTTTAAAATCTTCTACATAAAACATTTCATATTCAACAACATCAAATCAATAATGAAATAAAAAAAATAATGAACAAAGAAATGTCAGATTTACCTTGTGGACTTGGCATAATCGGCGTTCCTGGAGCACCGCCTGTAGCAGGTGGACCCTAGAGTAGGTTATGATAAAAAGAAATTTTAAAAATATATTAGGAATAAAAATTTCTTCAATAAAACCTAAAATACCAGCTATTGAGAAAAACACTTCTTCAATTTTGTCATAAGTAATCTAAACATATTTGTGTTTTTAAAAATACAAAACTGCATGAGGCCATAGTTTTCTCATTTCTACAAAATTACACAATGAGCACCTAACATTCTAACACTATTCCAAAAGTACATTTTATTTCAAAATTTTTTTTTAATCTCTAACGGAGGTAACTTTGAAATGTTATTGTATTGGTTTGTATTATTTAATAGTGCTAAAGAAATTCTAGGGTTTAAAATTAATTTTTAAAAATGAAAAATCTTTGAAGGTTTTATTTTAGTTTTAATTTCAAGCTAATAGAGTAAATTTAAAATTTCCAATAAACAAAATACTTTGCTGTATTTGAGGAATATTAGCTGATTTAAAGTATAACTAATCTGATTTGAAACTAAGTAAACATGCTAGAAACGATTTAAAAAGAATTTAAAAATTCGATCTTTCCTCTTAATAATAAACATTTTGGCGATGACAGTTTTTGAGTCTAGAAACTTTTTTCAGCAAATTAGGAGGTACCTATATTATAACATTTCCTGCAATAATATGAGCTACATATTAGAAGAGTTACAAATATATACTTTTTTTTTTTTTTTTTTAATTAAAATGTTCAAAATTAGATACCTCAAAATAAATTTCAATGTTGTATTTTTTCTTCTTCTAAATCAGTTAAGTTTAAAAAAAAAAAAAAAAAAAAAAAAAATGAACTTTAACATTAATATAAAAGATTTTAAATATTTTTGAAAAATTCAACTTCCAATGCAAACTCCTATATTGTCGGTAATATAATTGTTGAGTAATCTCCCCTAGTCAATTCAGTAAATCAAACAAACCCATACAGTAAATAGCGATTTATATTCAACAGAATTATATATTAAAAAAAAAAAAAAAAAAAATTCATTAACACATTAAAAATCATGTTAATTTTTATGTAGTTTCAGCTAACTTTAGAGAAAAACTGAACTTGCTTGTTTCTCTAAAAATATTCATCTGCAATATATAATGAATGTATATTTTCCATTGATAAAATTACCAAAGCTTTACATGAGTATACAGGACTTTTTTTGTACCTAAAATTTAGTAAAACAAAAATTAGCAAAAACTATGTGTATGTGGGAGGGAGATACATAAATAGCCTAAATGATGTGATTCAAAACAGTTAAATAAAATGAAAATTCTTAATATATTAGTACCAAGCAGTAATGTACATTTACAAAGCTAAGTAGCTGCAGGTGTAAATCAGTAGAATTTAGGAAAATTCCAGTGAAAAAAACAGAAACTTATGAAACTGTCAAGTGAGAAAGCCAAGCAAGAAAAATTCAAGTGACATAATGGAGGTAGATGGCAAAAATAACAAAGCAAACAATATTATTAGGTTGGTGCAAAAATAATGACCTAATAATGTCGTTTTTTGACGTTAAAAAATACGTCAAAAAACGACATTATTACGTCATTATTTTTGCACCAACCTAATAATACTGAAACAAGAAATGGCTAATTGTGAAGAGGTAACAATAATTTATTGGAAGTACATTGTACAAAATTTACTATCTCGATTGAAATTCTTAAATTCTACTAATGTGATAGTGTTGATGCTCTCATCAATCACATCCTTTCTGGTGAAAGAAAAGCATTCTTGTATTTCAAAAGAGTAGCATTAAAAGAAAAATAAACACCTTCATGGGCACACAGAGATGCAAATGCTACTAAATTTATAAAATATAAAAGGATCACTCCCTTAAATTTTAACCGAGAGGAATAATTAGGCAGAACTGTCTGATTAAATGTTTACTATCATAATAAACAAAGCAGCAACATTTTATTCTAATCAGGTTTTATAAACTCATATGCATAGACTTCTTTCAAAGTCATAAAAACATTTAAATGCATTTGGAATTTAACTATTTTGTATGTGCACATTTTTTAAAGATATTCAGAGTTTAATATTAATGTCAAAACTGACACTAAATTAGCAACAGCAGCTAGAATTCATTGACAAATAAGAATTACATAGAAAAAGAATTTCTTTTATATAAATTTAATGATATTTAATTGCAGATTTTCCAAAGTTGCATTATAAAAAAAAATGAAATATTAAAAAATAAAATAAAATTATAAATGAAATTTATATATTAGAATTCAAGTTGAATTTAAATTATTACAAAAGCCAATAATTTGTTGAATACGAAACTGCCAAAACTACTCAATCCATCAAATCTATCAAAGTAATAAAAATGAAGTGACATCTGTTTGAACCCTTTCAACATCACTAAGCAACAGTTACAACACTGAATACTTTCACAAAGACTGTAATTTTCACTCCAATACCCAACTGATTAGTGAAAGCAATAAATTTTTCAGGTTTGTGCAACTGGGATGGAGGATTCTCCAATCATTTTTTGACATGAGGGTACAGTAGCCTATTTCTTAGAACCAAACATCAATATTACCAGCACAGAACCAACCACACTTTTTGGAAAGTCAAATACAGAAATGGTGCACAGTGTACCACAAAGGTCTCTAAACAAACATCCTCAGGTTTTTAATTCAGAGTTGTCCTTCTGAGCCCAGTTGCTATCCAAGGCTATAAGACCCAGTTTGTCCTGCTATTTACCCAAAGCTGGAGTGAGAAGAGATGGATGCATACCTTTCTCACGGTTATTAGGTTGTAAATGAATGTAATGACCTCAACTGAAATTCAGATTCCTTAATCTGAGCCACTATCCATTAGTCCACATTGCCTCCATTATTTTATACATCTCCTCACAAGTGATTGATGGTTATTACTTATTGCTGCTCTCTGAACTTGTAAATTTTTCGATTCTTGATACCCACTCCCACAAATATCACATCACAAAAAGCAACCTTTTCTGCTAGGTGAAAGAAGGAATCAAACTGAGAAATATTTCAAAGAATTTTAATATTTAAAAAAAATTGTTTAAGCATTAGAAACATTCCTGATTTGAAGCTATAAAAATATTCTATTTATATACTTACATTATAACTTCCTGGTGATGCTGACGAATAATTTATCTAAGAAGAAAAAAATCAGAAAACAAAATATCTTAGAAAACAAGCTGAAAAGAAAAAAGACTACAAGAAACAAAGCAGATGCATGCAATTTCAATGTACAATAGATAAGTTAAAATCTGAACATCAGATGTAGACAATTGGAAAATAATTTGCATTAAACTAAATGGAAAATGCTTAAATAAGAACCAACAAATTTATCTAGTTGTGGATGTAACAGTAATATGAATCATTTTAAAATAAAAAAAATATGAAAACAAAGTAATCAGAATTGCAATCAAGTTTTTGCTCTTTGAAAGCATAAAAGACAATTTCATTTATTTTTTTCAATGAAAACTAGAACACTTCTTGCTACAATAAACTTAATAATCAGATTTTAGGATATTTTGAAAGATACTGTTTATATCTTTATGTACATTATCATTTAGAACATTTATACAATTTAAATCTTGATTGCTATTGTAATCTTTTTTCACCATTCATTTATCGACATAGCCTTCTGACGTTATTATGCAAATCATAAATCTCAATAACTAATTTGCTTTGAACAATTTTTGTCAAATTTTAAATGATTAATTTAGACGTCAAAACAATGACAGTTAAATTTTTAAGTAGTTTCAACATGACTTATTAAAGTTAATGGATTATAAAATTTGACTTTTAACTTATACAGATTAAACTAATATTAGTTTAAAGCCTCTGAAATTTAATAAATATCTTTTCCCCATAATATATGTCGAAACATGAGTAATGGAAAGGATCTAACATATAAAAGGTTGAGTGAGCGAATGTCTACATTGAAGATATCAAAGGAGTTTTGCAGAGATCATTGAACAATAAAGAGGGCTGTTGAAAATATGACTAAGTTGGGAGTGAGAAGCAAAGGAAAAGGCTTTAAGAATTTGTCTGCTGAAGGGGAACATAACTAAAGCCAGTTATAGTGAAACAACCACTTTTGAACAGGCTGGAATTAAAAAGGAGTCAAGGACAAAAGGTGTAGAATACTTCACAAATTGAGATATATCAAGAAATATCCTAGGCAGACTCCTCTCAGTGAAGCAAATATTTTAAAGTGTCAAAATTAGACCAATACATGAAAATTGATCTTCTAAAGAAATTTTCAGATGAATCTCAAGTGACGCTCTATAGACCTGTTGGATGGGACAAAGGATAAAATTTTATCTGATGCAGATATGCCTATGACTAAAACAAGGCAGCAATAAGGTGGAAGTGTGAGGATATGGTCTGGAATTGTTGATCATTGGACCATTCAAAGTCGATGAAGGAGTTAAACTGAACAATGCGAACTATTGAGATTTCATGTACAAGACTTTCTTTGAACAGTACAAATCACAGCCTGGCAGTTTCAAAGCAAAATGTGTATTTATGCACAACAATGCTGCTCCTTATGTTTCTAAGGTTACCCATGAATTTATTTTAGCATAAAAGGTTTACAGGACAGAGAATAATGGAATGGCCACATCCCGATCTGAATCCAATTGAAAATCTATGGTCAATTGTGAAGATGGCAAACAATATAACAGCAAAGTAGGCTTTTCAGAAGTAATTAAAATCATTGTGTCAAAAATTGAACCTGCTGAAGTAAAAAAAAAAAAATTTTTTTTTAACAAAATCAATGCATAATAGTTATTAAAAAGGATCACTATATTAAGTTGTAAATTCTTCAAAGACTTCTATATGTTTGTTATTTGTTCTGTCATAGGTGTTGCTCAATTATTGAAATAAAAAGCGATTTTCTGGTTTTGCATAATAACTTCAGGCTGCAGTTTTATAATAAATGCAATAAATTTAATAAAACATGTTGAAACTACCTAAAAATTTAACTAAAGTTTTCTTTTGATGAATAAATTAATAGTTTAAAATTTGACAAAAATTGTTCAAAGAAATTTTGAATTATTGAGGGTTATGTGATTTGCATAATGCCAGACAGACTATATATATATATATATATATATATATATATATATATATATATATATATATATATATAAGATCACTATATTAAGTTGTAAATTCTTCAAAGA
Source organism: Acanthosepion lycidas (assembly GCA_963932145.1). Lineage (NCBI taxonomy): Eukaryota > Metazoa > Mollusca > Cephalopoda > Sepiida > Sepiidae > Acanthosepion > Acanthosepion lycidas. The sequence continues at coordinate 21,300,425 of OZ010586.1, read as the reverse complement.
CTTATATGTTTGTTATTTGTTCTGTGTGTTGATCAATTGTTGATGATTTTACTTACAGTTTTTATAATAAATCCAATAACATTAATAAAACGTTGAAACTATGTGAAAATTTAAAGCTTTGTTTTGATGTATAAATTAATAATTTAAAATTTGACTAAAATGGTTCAAAGCAAATTCATGTTATTGAGGTTTATGTGATTTGCGTAACATCAGACAAACTGTATGTGCAACGGGAACTTTTCACTTATCCAAAGTGAATTGAAAAACAATGATTAGAATAATGGTTATTGGTGCAGAAATTGTAATTAATTGGCAGACTAAATTGTTGACTAGGTTGTTGCATTCAATTTGTACTTAAAGAATGAATCCATATCCTCCCCACTCAGCCATGAGTTATAAATTAATAGTTACAGTAAATCACTCCACTCTTTCCCAAAGTTATGACAATTCACAGAAAGTAAAGAAAAAAAAAAAGAGGGCGGGGGTGTCTAGAGAATAATCACTTGTTACATTTTCTTTTTTTTAAAGTCATCCTGAGTGAGCAACTGTTCAGTTCAATTTTTTTTTTTTTTTTAACAAATATAAATTGATTAAATGAATCACAACAAAAATAGTATTGGCTGAAGTATATTCAAATAGATTCCTCTGCCAACTTTCCATTAGGTTCTGATAAAGAGTCAAACTAAGTTGGTTGATAACATTAAATAAAACTCAAAAATTAGTAACAAAAAGACAAGAAAACATGTAGAAATAGTGGTCAGCTTAGAGAAACAATTTCTAGTTCATCAAAGTCTTCAATTTATCTTAAAATAATATGCACAAAAATATACAAGTATAAATTTGTTATGCAAAATCTTACTGATGAGGATGTGGGAGGCCATGGTCTGTTTCCTTGTCCACCAGGCCTAAAAGTAAAAGAGTATGAAATATGTTAGAAATTAGACAAATTATGTTCAGTTACTCAAAGCATTTTTTATAGATTGTGAAATAAAACAAAGCAGCAACAAGAAATATGATTCCTTTAACTTAAAGGAACAAAAAAAATAAAATAAAATAATAAAATAATAATAAAAATACAAAAATCTAATTGACTTAAACAATTGAAATCCTGACTTAATCAGTAAACTTTTTTTTTCCGAATTTATGTAATATCTTTATATGAGAGAGAGAGAGAGAGAATTACTTGAACATTCTACACATTTTAAAAAAAGAAATGTAATCCTTTTCATTTGGTTCAAACCATTAAAAATGAAGTTTTAAATTAGGTTATTTTCTCTCATATATTCCAACATGGTCATATTCTCATATCCATAGATCAAATATTCAACAATGATTCTGAATGATTGTTTAAAGAAAAGTGACTTTGGCTCAGTTTACAAGAACATTTCAAATGTATCAATTTAGTTTAAGTGTAACAAGTCACCAAGAGATGACAGATTTTGTTATATGAATTTAGTAAAATAATTAAATGTATCCTGTGTTTTTCTATGAATAATAAGAATTATAAAGAAATAGTCCTTTACTTACATGCTCATTGGTGGCATTGCTCCAGGTGCTGTTGGACCCATACTGTTTGGAGGTGGACCTCTTATGCCACCGTAGTTCTGTATTGAGTCATAAACCTAAAAACAAGAAACCATTATCCAAAAATTAAAATTCCTGAAATCTACAGTTTGTAAATTTTTAATTCCTGATAATTTTGCTTAAAAAATAATTCAAAAATGAAACCAAACTATCCTATTAATCCAAACAAGTACCAACGCAGAAACATTTTTATCAAATGCTAACTGAATTTTGGCAAACTGCCTTTTATTAAACTTATTTGTATGAAGAAAAACTTAAAAATCTAAGAGCACAATAACTGCTACTCACTGGAGTAATGGGGCCCTGCATTCGGCCAGGATGGTTCATTCTCTGCATTGGACTAATACCAGGATGACCTAATCAAAGAAATTCATTTTGACAGTTCAAACAAGGAAAATACAACACACAAAAAATAAATACAGGTAGTATATAATCCACAACATTATTAGTTGGGATTTTGTTTGTTTTCATAGAGTTACAAGATTTGATGAGAACATGTTAGAATCATAATTTTAATATAACTTGCTTGAACAAGTTCTTTGGCTCTGTTTTTAAAACACCTTTTGGAATAGGTTTAATGCCAAATTCATTGAAGTAGTCAATTGAAAACCAAAAGCATAGCTGCTACAAAAATATTAAGTATAAAAATAAATCTGTCTCTTTGCTGCCAAAGTGTTTTAGAGATTTTTTTTTTAAGTTGTTACATAAACTGTTCTTATTTCCCAAAGTAATATACACAATTATCTAAGTTGATTTTTTTTTTTTTTATATATAAGAATGTCAATTTAGCTACTCCTTTTAAATATATCATTTTTGTGACTATCACTGCTGTGTATGACCACAAAAACACAGATTGTAGTAATCAAAAAACTGCATCATCCAAAAGATGTACTCTTAAGACCAAAATCTCATTCCAAGTAACCATCATCAGCAAATTTTAGTGAAGCAATAAACTTTTTATAAAGAGTAAATGGCTAAAAATAATTAACCATAAGTTTACCTGGCCGTGGATCCATACTGTTTGGCATTGACATCTGTCCTGCTGCACCTCCAGGAGGCTAAAAAGATATAGAAAGAAAGATAAGTCAGTTTAGAAGTTTGTCAATGTTGATAGTATTAGGTTGGTGCAAAAATAATGATGTAATAATGTCGTTTTTTGACATTTTTTAACGTCAAAAAACGACGTTATTACGTCATTATTTTTGCACCAACCTAATAGCTTGCTGTTATTATAGTGAGAATAATAAAAATTTTGATAAATGCCAAATACACACGATTATAAATGCATTGTGAAAATTATAATTGGGTTGCCTAAACATGTTTTCTAGAATATATACCAAATTTAATACTGAATATGTTTTTTTTTTGGGAGGGGGGGGAATAAATAAAATAATTTAAATAAATTTTATACAGCTATGGTTGTAGCTAGGGAGCAAACACTCACTCCAGATCTTATTTGTTATTCACTAAATCTGCTCTGTTTTAAGGATCATTAAACTAGAGCAATTCATACATTACATCACCCTCCTGTTAATATCCATTTAGACCAGTTGACACATACACAAAAAGTCAAATTATCCACACCTTGATATGTGTCACACATTTGTTTTGTAAGAAAATGATATTTCAATATTAGTTGATTATTTTGCTAATGTGACCTCCATCTGCTGGCTTTCTCCTTCATTTTTCATAGAAGTCATTCCATTGTCCAAATTTAAATTAAATCAAAAAGGAAAAAAATTTCAGTGGGGGTTTTGTAACACCCTCCAGACTCCCTTTATCAAAATGAATATACTTATCCAAGTATTCTTGGTAATATAGTTTTAGAATATATATAGTTTAGGTGGGGGACTATCTCCATAATCCTAAGGAGAGTTGAATAACAAATAAACAGAGACGACTACTATATATATATATATATATATATAGTACAGGTAATAAATCCGTATATAATTCAAGTGGACCCTAATATAAAATATTAAAACTGATCCACACACACAAAAAAAAAAAAGTCTATACTCAAGAGGTAAATTTGTGTGTGTGTGTGTATATATATATATAAAATGAGGAGCTTCTGTTGTAAACACATTAGACATACCAATTCATTCATTAGCTCAGTCACTAAATCTACTTTCAAAATCTACCACAACTGTAGAAGTCATAACATAATTTACCTATTAGAAGAAACAACTATGCCAGAAATAATAAGTGGGGAAATCTGAATAGCCCTTTCACTACAGAATTAATAATTATCTGAATCGGATCAAGTCGGCTCCCCACAAAATATTACCTGTAGAACAACATTTCCACCTAGAAAAACGATTTTAAAAGCCATGCCAATTCACTCTAATTGAAAAAATAGAAACAAACAGAAAAGATCACCATAGAAAAACTTTAGAACATTAAGACAAATGGATTTTGCACCTCAAAACAGGCTTAACCATGAATTTAACAACATAGATAGAATTAATATATAACCCCATAAATCAAGCCCCCACAAGACATATGCTCGCAGGCATTGAGGTCTCACTTATACACACACTCATAGCAACATATACAAGTACACACATCATACACACACCCAAAGAATTAAAAAACAACATACACACATCCCCCTCCCAGCAACCAATAAAACTTTTAAAATGACCAAGGAAATTCTGCAACTTATTAATCTCCCCAGCCTCTTCCTTAAAAACAACTTGAGAGAGACTGTTTGACCAACAAGGAATGGCCAAAATTAATTAATTAAAAAAAAAAAAAAAAAAAAAAAAAAAAACTACAGATAAAAGTTCATTTTCTTCATAAACAGTCATTCAATCCTGTAGTTCACTGTTACTAACAAGCAGAAAATTTTTCCCTACCCCGCCCAAAATCAGGACTATGCTGGCCAAAACTAGTCAAGGAACCTAATTGAAATAATTTTTTTTTTTTTATTGTGCTATATATATATATATATATATATATATATATATATATATATATATATATATATACACACACACACACGAGAGAGAGAGAGAGAGAGAGAGAAATAAAGACACACATTTAAAAAAAAAAAAAAAAAAAAAAAAGAAACAGCTTTGAAAAGTGCAGGAACCTCTTAATTTCTTTACTGGAGCTAATATAGAAATGAAAATATTATTCATAACTAAGAAAAATAAATCCTAATATTTTCTATGGTGGATCTTTAAGAGAGAGAGAGAGAGAGAAAAAAAAGAAAAAAAAGCTCAATCTTTACTTACGTTAAAATCTACTTGATTTGGCATCCGAACTGGTGCAGGCCCCCGTGGCGCCCCTGGAAACCTAGGTGACATGAAGGGCTAAAAATATACATAAAGGGGGTGGGGGGAAAGAAAGAAAAATTGAATGAACATTAGATATAAAATATTTTTCAAAAATTAAGAAAATAAATGATAATGGTAATTGGGATGTCAAAATAACATCCAAATGTTATTTTTTTATAACTAAACAGAACAATAGCTTACCCCTTTGCATTACTAATAATTATTAGTTCATTCCTTTTTGAACATAAAATGGAGTACTTATCAAGTTTGATTAAATATTGTAAATTTAAGAAAAGATGAGTAATTTTCATACAAGATACACCATAAAAGGATTTAAAAAAATTGTTTTTATGTTTAGTTTTGTGAAGCCAGAAAATTGATAATTACCAAGCTTACTAAATATATGAAGTGCAGGGAGCACCCAAAAAGGATTAGTCAAAAGCAATGGTATAGATAGATGGTTACTAATTTGCTATCGATCAGTGTTCTATAACAGGCTTCCTTTAAAAAAAAAAAAAAAAAAAAAAAAAAAAACTTATGGATGGGCCAACTTTAGAACAAGACCACAATTATGAAACAACTAATGAGAAACAAACAAATTGGCAAAATTTGCTTGCTAACCACTGCTCTATAATAGGTGCCCTATGAAGACAGCAAAGTAGAATCAATTTCACAAGTTCTTGCTTATTGGCAAGGGGTAAGCAACCTTTTCACTTATTCATTAAAATCAAAAATACCTACAGATATAAAATTTGCTGTATTAACTGATTTTCTTAAAGAAAATTATGCAATAAACTTATTTAATCTCAATTTTTATAAATCTAATCAATTTCTATAGTTCAGTTTTACAATACTCTAACTAGCAAATTGAAAATTTTAATAAAAGTAAATAGGACTTAAAATGTTTCATTAAAATTTTGAGATGCCTTTCTTTAAAGGTTTTTTTTTTTTTCTTGATTGTACAGGACTGAGATTACTGATAAAAATTATTTCAGTTTAAATCAAGCGAAGAAAAAAAATATAGAAAAAAATTTTAAATTGCAAGTTATTGAAAATTTAAATTAAAAACATTTTATTTGAATTCATTTTGAATTTAGATATTTAGAGTTGCGTAATTAAAACAAAATGTGCAGGAGATTGCATTTATATCATATGAAAATGTGTAAATGTGTGAGAGGAAGAAAAAGACAGAGGTGGGACCAACTTTTTCTCAACACACAACAGAATATAATTCAGTAGATAAAGCATGCTACATAATAGAAAATTCTTAAATATTAAAAGAACTAATGATGCCTAGAAGCACTAATTCTCAAAATGATGGCATTAAATATCTTCATAATCCAAAGATTTCAATGAAAAATTGTGTTACTCATGCTTAACATTATGAAAATGACAACATCCAAAGGCAAAGCATGTGAGTAAAAAGTTGGGGCTACAAAGTGTCAACTACTAAAACTGCAATTATATTAACAGATTGGGTCAAAAGAAAAGTGAATGCTGAGCAGAAATTAAGCTAGTCTTGAACTGTTGTTAAAAGCACTTATCTACTACTACTTTTTAAAAAAAAATACCTTTCTAAATTAATTGTTGGAATATTGTCTTATTCATTAATTTAGGTGAGAAATTAATTATTTATGAATAACTAAGAATATCATTAGCCTTAGTTTTTGTAAAGTTTATTCCAACTTACAGTTCAATAAATCACAATGACAACATTTTAATAAGAGGAAGCAACAAATACAAGATCTGAACTGTATACAGAATAAGAGGAACCAAAAAAAAAAAAAAAAAAAAAAAAAAAAATGAATGCTGCTATCAGCAGAATATTATGCAAGCATGCAGACAACATTCCAACATCAACTTACCAAATTCTTTATCTGCAAGTACAGTAGGGGGGAACAAACAAAACAAAAATCAAAATACAAAATGAATTATGGCACTCAACTCCTCACACTGCTTGAGGAGCAGGAAAATGATAGAGAGCAGGAGCAGGAAAATGATAGAGAGCAGGAGCAGGAAAATGATAGAGAGCAGGAGCAGGAAAATGATAGAGAGCAGGAGCAGGAAAATGATAGAGAGCAGGAGCAGGAAAATGATAGAGAGCAGGAGCAGGAAAATGATAGAGAGCAGGAGCAGGAAAATGATAGAGAGCAGGAGCAGGAAAATGATAGAGAGCAGGAGCAGGAAAATGATAGAGAGCAGGAGCAGGAAAATGATAGAGAGCAGGAGCAGGAAAATGATAGAGAGCAGGAGCAGGAAAATGATAGAGAGCAGGAGCAGGAAAATGATAGAGAGCAGGAGCAGGAAAATGATAGAGAGCAGGAGCAGGAAAATGATATAGAGCAGGAGCAGGAGGATGATATAGAGCAGGAGCAGGAGGATGATATAGAGCAGGAGCAGGAGGATATTTTCTATGTTGTTTATGTGCAAATCAAACATTCAACATGCAAAAATGATGGCAATCGAGTTACTCAAATAAACAAATAGTGAAAACAAATGAGTCCTTCAAGTTTTATCAGTGCTAACTGGACAAAGAAAATAATGCATCGGTTACAGCCAATATGTCTTGTTCACAATGAATCAAGCAGGGATTGGGTTTTATTTAGTATATGTAAAATTGAAAGGAGCAGAACTTATACAACTTTTTACATTACCCCATAGGTGAACAAACTAAAAATTTGTTTCAGTACAGATATTTGCTAAATACATATATGACACACACAGAGAAACAAGTTTTCATTTAAATGTAGGTTTATGGAATGCAAGTGGCATTTAAAAAAAAAACAAAGCACACGCGCACACACTAAACATGATATCTTTCACCATAGGGGAAGACATTTCAAAATGTTTATATATATATATATATATATATATATATACACACACACACAAAAAAAAAAAAAAAAAAAAAAAAAAAAATCGATCTGTCAAGAAATGACTTCTAAGTGATTAAATTTTACTTTTTGTAAATTTAAACTGTACATCCATTAAATATAGTTAGAAACCATTCTATACATGTCACTTGTATCAATACATGTATATAATGACAAGATGAAATTAAAAACTTCTCTATAAATTGATCAACATTTGCAACAGCTTATACTCAAACTGGAAAGCTAATGAACAAATTAAACAGAGACCATGACAGGCAATTTCAGAAAAGTTGCTTGAATATATACTGGGGGGGGAGAAGATGGTACAAGAGTCAATTATATACAATAGAGTGAACAGAACTTATCTGCATTTCCCTTATATAAAAAAAATGCCTTTCTTTATTAAAATGATCTAAAAGCAGACCATTTATATAGTATTAAAGACTACATGAAACTGCTGTTGCTGAGCACCAAACGTGTTTGAAGTTAGCATGGGGCTTTGTATAATATTAAAAGAATATATATATATATATATATATATAATTATTTATTTTTAAAGAAAAAAAAATTTATAACATAAATATGTTACAAAATCACTACAAAAATAGCCATTTTGTTTCAACACCCTCGGTGTCTTATCAAGTGATGACGTTGATTCAACGTCATCACTTGATAAGACACCGAGGGTGTTGAAACAAAATGGCTATTTTTGTAGTGATTTTGTAACATATTTATGTTATAAATTTTTTTTTTCTTTAAAAATAAATAATTATATCTGCTCTACTTTGTATTGAGCACTCTTTTAAGAATAGTAATTGTTGGTTATTGGAATTCATTCCATATATACCAATCATATACTTGTATGTATATATATATATATATATATATATATATATATATAAGTTGAAAACCCAAGTACTTTGTAAAATTAATGAAAATAACATGTAAAATTTAATTTATCTAGAAGCTGAATAGTCACTAAAAATTCTCCCAAAATCCCTAGCATTCCTTGAATTGCTAATTTTATTGCTTTATTATATAATTAAACGAGAAACAATTTTAAACTTCTAATGCAATAAGTCATTAATCGAAAAGTACTCATCTATTAAATGCTAAAAGACAGAATTGTTTTATTGTAAAAATGTGTGAATGCTTCATCCAAAGATCTGAGAAACTACATTCAAATGTGGATGCCAAATTTCTATAATTAAACCTTACAGATACTATTAACATCTTAGGCAATTTGACAGATGTCCAATAAATTTTAGGTTAAATTAAAATCTTACATGAAAAATAAAATAGAGGGTCAAAAAATAGAAGTTATTTGGGTGCAACTTAAAAGAAAAAAAAAACAAAAACAGGCAAATAGTGAAGTATGCATGCAGAAAATCACAGCATGTCAGTACTATATTTGTAAGCCCATTACCTATATCCAGATATCAAGTGAAGTAGGAAACAAAATACAAACATTCACAACGCAAATGCTTTCAATATAATAAAAAAAAAATATCTAAGTGAGAAATGTATATTTGAGGGTTTTTTTTAAGAAAAAAAATAGTAAAATTTATTTTTTATTTCATGTTGACAATTATTTTGAACAGATTGTGATTCTTTCAGCATATTACTTGAAATTGGCTATTCTAAATCCACCCACCCAAACAGCACATGATGAGACACTTGGTGGTAACCATTGCTTCGAAATAATTTACTTGAAATAAAGACTTCAACAGAAGACTACTGAAGAAATCCCTCAGATTCACTTAAAAAAAAAAAAAAGATATCTTTACAAATTATTTTTTCATGTACAATATTCAAAAAAGTATTTCAACTTCAGACAAAACAATGAAAATAGTAAGTTTTTTTTTTGTGTCTTCAATCCAATTTGAAAAATTGGTGATTTTAATCAGTTTCTTTGATTTATGGGAAAGTTAAAACTTCATGTTCATAAATAAAAACAAATAATTTATCAAACAATTACACTTTTACAGATTAATGCATTTCATTAATGTTTTTGAAATAGACATGTATCTGTAAGGCCAGTACAAGAATACTTTTTAAAAACTTATTCTGAATATCTGACAAAAGATTTTTTCTTTCCTTTTTTTGAATGATTACACCCTTACCATCACCACCAAAGTCTGCTTTCTGTATATCTGCAGGTTTTGGAAAATAAGAGGCAACAGAAAGTGTGTAACAGTAACAAAATTATAATCTTAACTCCTGCTAGTCTTTCTTTTAGTTACTAAAAATTAAGATTATAACTAAATTGTCACTTCTAATAAAAATTTGCATAAAAAAATATATAATATATTGTCACCAAACAAGTCATTGCAAATACTACCCATACAAAAAAAAAAAAAAAAAAAAAAAAAAAGTAAATAAATTACAGTCAATAACAACACCAATAGCAGCAATTTTTTTTTTAACTTGAATGGAAGGGAGAGACAAGAAAAATAGATGTGTACTTGTGTAGAAAGATAGAAAGGTGTGTTAATAGAAAAGCAAAACTCCTAAAGAAAGTTTAATGTTATCCTAAGTGATAGTATGAGGTAATGAAGAACTACAAATGAGTAAGTAGTACTCCTAAAGCAGAAGGACTACAAAGCAGCCAGTTTGAGTAACTACAAGGAAGACTGACAAAGACAACAAGGCAGAAATAAGTAAAGCAGCAAAACAAAGCAGACAAATTAACCAAACTAAAAATTTATAAAATTTACTAAGAAAAATAAAGGAAATAAAGGGAAAAAAAAAAAGGATTAAAATAAATGGCAACAATTCACATCTATACACTTGCATGTATGGCACACACAACCATTTGCTCTCACACACACGTAACTATACAAACTAGCACACCGACAGTCACATTAGGAGCAGGAGTAGGTGTAGGAGTAGGATGAGGAGGAGTTGGTCCATACTCACTTGGTTCTGTCCCATCATGGGAGTGTGAGGCTGCGGGTGGGGGGACGGCTGTGATGCTGGCGGCTGTGGAGGGGAGGAAGCATTTGATTGTGATGAAGATGATGATGCCACAATGATACAAACCAATGGACAAGCAGCAGCAACTGCACTAGAGAAAACACTCACTCAATTTTATTCTACTTAATTTCTAAAGCCATCTATCAAAAGACCACAAAATATCAACTAAACACTTTTTTCTCAGGTTGGTCAATAAGACAAAAATGAGATTTATTTATATATATAGATATATATATATATATATATATATATATATATATATATATATATATATAACAGCCAGGTTTTACTCATTTAATCACATTAATCAGCAAGGCCTAATCCAAAGTAATTATTCAGCATTTGTTATCAAATATTACAACAGAACTAACATATTTATTATATTTCTTTTTTCTAAAATAATTAAAAACACTTTACAATAATTCAAAAAAAATAGCTAATCTACTGAATTAAAACATTTACATGGTTAACTTGTAGCTTAACTTTTGTAAACCTCAAACTAACAATCAAATGGCACTTCATATAAATTTTTGTTATCCATCAATATACATTAAAACAAAATGACATACAATTTTTTTAAAAATTTACACAATTCACAAAGCCATTTTGATAAGTTTAAATTGTCTTACATTCTATCAGTTATGTCTGAGCACACAATTTGTTTTGTTTGTTTAATTTTTAAATAGAAAGACAAAAAAAAATTCTTAGGTGGGAAGTACATTTAAGGATGAAAATGAAACTTTAGAATCTTGAAATGCTCACAAACAAAAATTCTTATAAATTACAAAGCAAATGTTATTAATATCCAATTATTCAGACTAATATCCCCATCTGAGCTGGGTTTGTGGCACTGATCAGCAGGTTTTATTCAGATAAAACAATACAGTAATTTTATAAAGGTGTGTGTGTGGGGGGGATCTCACGGATGAGAACACCATTCTGATAAATTTAAGATGAATCTACCAATTTGCCTTCAGAGTTAATTTTTAATTCAAAATAAAATTTTCAAGTTTTACTTGTCTAATCCCTGAAGGAAAATAAATATCTATTTCATTGTATTTCTACAAGTTTCAAAACATACACACATTTTCAAGTCAACCAATTGCTAGAAAAAATCTAATATAAATGAATATCAAACAAGTGGAATAGATACTATCAAGAAATTTCAATAAAATAGGATAAAAATAAATAAATAAAAAAAAAAAATAAATAAAATAAATAAAATAAACATAAGTCAAGAGGGGCTCCTTCCACATTCAAGTCTAATATATAAAGGCATAGTTCAGCAAAGTGTTGCAACAAAACTTTGGGAGCTAGAAGAAGCAACTGCAACAAAGAACATGCCTGCTTCACAAATTAAGGGAAACAAAGAAAGCATGCAGATGACCGACTGACCAACGGAATAGCCAAGTTGAGAACATTCCCCCAAAATTGATGTATATATGTGTATATATTTTTTTTGAAAGTGTTAGAGAAAGAAAAAAAATAAAATTACTTCCCAACTTTTCCCTTAAATTATTTCTGCAAACATTTAGTTTTTTTTTTTCTCCCCCCACCCCAATTAGCTGAGAGGGGAAAAGATATTAGCTAGAAAATAAATATTTTAAGTGTCGAAATTAAACATGATTTTAATAAAAATTTAGGCAACTTAAAAAGTTTGTTAGAGAATGAAAAGACTTTTTGAGAAGATAGAAAGAGGAGAGTAGATCTATTAGTACTGTAAGAATAGTTCATGTTGAAATTTATTGAATAAAAAATTAAAAGAAAAAAAAAAAAAAAAGAAAAAAAAAAAAAAAAAAAAATGAAGAAAAAAAGGCAGGTGCCACAAGTTCTCAAAAATGCAAGTTAAACATTTTAAAAACAATTTCACTCAGTGAAAGGCTTATTCAATTGATTAGAATCACCAATAGAAAAAATATAAATTGCAAATCACCTACAAATTAGTATCAATACCACAAAAAGCAGAGTTTTTATTAATATTAAATGTACATATGTAAAGTTTGTAAAATAAAAAAAACTACACAGAATGTGTGTGCGTGAAGCTTTTGATTTAACGCACCCCCCAAACTTATAAAAATCCAGTTGTTTTGCAAACTTTAAAAAAATAAAAATAAAATAAAAAAATAAAAACACATAAAAATCAGCTTTATATTGTTATATATTTATAAAAATGATTATTTTTTTATGCACAAAGTAAATATACAGATATACTGTAAAAGTTTAAGCAATGAATGTAGGACAAGAGAGGCAGATACTTTTAGAAACTTGACTTAAAAGTCCTTGTAGCGTATGCATGTCTAAGTTATGGAAAAAAAAAAAAAAAAGTTTCAAAATTATTATAAAAACAGCAATCAGAGCTAAAATGAATATAGCATTGAATAACAATAAAAATCTGATTAAATTTTTTAATTTTCCCCCCTTTTTTAGTTTCTCACCATTTAAAGCTATTTCAGCTTAATACAGTTAAAGAATATGTGATTGCTGAAAGATCTTACAATTTCTGTCTTGAACTATCCTGGCTCCCATATATTCAGTTGTATGGGTATGAGTGGGTGACCCAGGGTTTCACACTTTTGTGATATCATCTTTGTCTGATATTGCAAAAGCATGAAACCCAGGGTCACAAACTAATCTCTATACAACTGAATATGTTAACTATCAATGATATTGAGCACTTTCCACTAAGTATTGCACATACAAAATAAAATGTGTGTGTGTGCGTGTATATATATATATATATATATATATATATATATATATATATGAGAGAGGACTTTAAATTTTATTTAATAAGTTGGTAGAAAGCTTAAGTTACCAAGCACAAACTATTTATCGATTGTTCATGTACAGGTTTCAACAGATGAATAAGTAGTATTCATCCTATATGTCATAATATAATTGAATTTAACTTTTGTTTCATATTCTCAGTATGTGTACATCATTGTGTAATATTACTAACAATATTAAAAATAGGATTATATTTTTTATTAAAACTATGTGAAACAAAGTTGAAATAACATGCTACCTTCAGCAAATTAAAACAAGAGTAAACCACTGGAATATATATGCAAATATTAAAAAAAAAAAAAAAAAAAAAAGTTTTGTACTTTCCAAAGATACCAGCATAATTAGATAAACTGTTTATAGCTATATTAATAATAAAAGGTAAATTCCCGTAAATAAAAGAGATATATACATATATATATATATATATATATATATATATATATATATATACACACACAAACACACACCCATCAAGAGATCAATAAAGTATCTAAACAAAATTGGACACATCAATTTCATTCTTATCAATGAATAAAAGAGAATATTTTTCAAGATCTACACAATATCTCTTTACCTGCCAGACTTCTAATTTTAAAACCTAATTTATATGAAACATTCACTGAAGGAAAGGGAAAAGAAGAAAAAAAAAAAAAAAAAAAAAAAAAAAAACTACCAGACATTTAGTGAGAGGATAAGTTATTTCCCTTTGTGTGATTATCTAATATGATTACGTACCACTACCAATTCCACCTGAGCAAAATCTTAGAAAACTTGTTTCTACTAAAGACAAAGTTCTTCAACAGTCTTAGATAATACATTCAATTGTGTCAGCTAAAAACTTTGCAATATTATGGGACTCAGAATCAAAATTTGAACAAAACCACCAACTGGATTGTACACAAATAAAAATATACACTTGTATATTTTTAAAACAATTTTGAAACATTTTGAATTAAAAAAAAAAAAAAAAAAAAATTTAAAAAGTATTTTAAACTGTAAAATTTGGCTCACGAAGAGTTGAAACTAAAATCCTTTTCCTACATACGATTGACAAACAATCTCAAAATTGTTTAAAGATGGAAGCAAATTGCCAAAATTAAATAGATTTCAAATAATATGCTCTTGAAATAAGAGAAATAGAAACTAATAACTACTTAGATATCAAAAAAATAAAAAATAAAAAAATAAAGTCTTCAGAACTTAAACGGTTACTTAAAATAAATGTGAGCGAATAGCAATTCTAAGTTTCACAAAGTTCTAATAAAATATGATTGCATTGAAAACTACATCTCGATTTTGGGACAGGGAGTGAGGATAGTCAAAAGTAAAAGAGGAATATTATTCACTTACAGTAAAGAAACCTGGCATCGGACCTCCTGGCATCCCATCTTGAGGTGGCATTTGACCCAGTGGACTTGGCGCTGCTGCATTCTACACAAACAAACAGAGAATCCAGTCAAGCAAAAATTTCAATTAATCAACTGTTAACAACTTTTTCTTCAATTATAAAAAATGTTGGGAAAATAAAAATATTTTGAAGTCAAAATAATTAGTTAAATTTTCTTATTCTGCAGTTGTTGAAATATTTTTTGTATTATGGGAAGTTAATTGATGTTGAATATAGACAGTCATTTAATTAAAGGATATTGTAATATTTTTTATATATTAACAAATGTTTGAGCCATTATAAAAGGTGTGATCAAATGAGACCTACATTGGATATGATTGGAAAAACTTAATGCTTTCATATATAAATGGTCACTCAAGAGGAATATAGAGAATGATATTGAATGTTTTTCAACAAGATTTGCTTCTTCATTTAGACAAATATAAAAAAAATTCTAGATAAAGCAAAAAACTTATAGCCAACATTTTTTAATACAAAAATTGTGCAAATATTCAATATAAAATTAAATGGTTTAAATTCTGAAATAGTGCTCTTTTTCCAAGCTTGGTAAATTTCAATTCCAAAGAGAATGCTCGACAAGAATGAGGGTAGCAAAAAATAAAGAAATAAAATAAAAAATAAATTTTTATATATATATATATATATATATATATATATATATATATATATGTGTGTGTGTGTGTGTGTGTATGTATGTAAAGTTTCTTCAAGTTTTAATGAATGTTCAACAACCACTCACTTTAAGGAGTTAAATGCCACCTCACTATCTGCTAATCACTAAAAGTAAAAAACAAAACTAAAGGTTTTAAATCAAACTAATTTCTATCAAGCAATTTTACAATAGAACAGTAAAGGCTGGAGAAGAGTGGCAGGTTGTCTACATATATACAAAAATCAACAGTCAAAGTCATTCAAAATGGAAATTTTCATGTAATGTCTTATCTTGAACTTACAGACTTTATGAGACTTTACAAATCCAATTTCCAAACAAAAGTTAAGAAAATTTAATTATATATAGGTTTAAAATGTAAAATACCATAAGTGAGTAGTAATATGTTAAGAATCTAATTGATAAAATATCCATGCATCTAAAATTATAGTCTCATCCACATACGAAGATAAAACTTTTTACAATCCATTATGTTTGAAAATAAAAGGATTGAGCAGGATGACCCTACACCATGTGTGAAAAGCATGTGTTGCTAAATTTCATCTGTTACCAAAATAGTGTAACACTTCAATGCTACTCATCCCTACATATCTCAGGGATTCCAACACTACAGCAGCACCTTCCTCATTGCGCTAAAAGAGGGAGGGCCAGTGGAATACTGGTGCCAGCATGACGTGCGTGTGTGTGTGGGGGGGGGGATACACCCACATAATAATAATAATAATAAAAAAATCCATAAAAAACATCAAGTTGAATCTAATAGCATTTAAACAGGATTTAAATGAATATAAATTTTGTGATTACTTATTACTTTTCAAATCAAACTTTTTTTTCTTCATAAGTTCTGTGAATAGTTAAAAAAATATACAGAAATTGCAAATCACTAACTACCCCCATCTGACAGGTGATGCAGAGACTCCTTTAAATCTATGCCTTGTCTAACACTAATAACTAGTTCAATATATTTCTGCTCAAATTTACAAGTCTTTAATTTTTCCTCATAGAATCAAGGAAATATAAAATGTCAGCCCAAAGAGAATTAAAAGAGAGTAGGTGGGTGGGAGAAAGGAGGTGCTTCAATGACCCCTTCCCCCTACACACTGCTTTTAAAACAGGTATGGGCAATAGGCAAACTTATGCTAAGTAGGGCAACATAAATTAGGTATGGGATAAAGTAGATACAGTGAAAAACTTAGGGAAGAGAGGGTGGGGAGAGCCCTAAACTGACCTCTTTTTTTCTTTTTCCTAATCAAGAAGAGAGAGCAAGAAAAGAGTATAGGAGTACATTGAGGGTGGCACCTGCATTTAAATTGCCTGACTAGTGAGAAGAGAAAAAACAAAGGTAGTAGTAGTAGCAACAGCAAGCACTGGAATAACACTCCTATTGATTTCTCACAAGTTGTAAAATCATCAATTCAGTGGGGAACTTTTTTTACATTTTTTTTAATTCAGCCTTCCCTCCTACAACTGCAGTTCATATGTTCTATCTTCACATTTTCACAGAAAACTACTGCAAGAGTGAGACAATATCGAACACAAAAGCTAACTTGAGTAGTGATTGACTTCAACACTATTAGTGTCTTGATCAAAGACACCTTTAATATCAATAGCAAGCATGTTGCAGAAAGAAGTGGTCTATCTCTGGGTAGCAGCATACAAAGAATAATTCTTGATTTGACCAAGCCCTTCAAAAAATAAATCTGATATTTGGTTAAATTTTGCAATGTAGGTTTAAAGCAGAGAACTTTTCAATATCTTCCTGTGAGCAATATATCACTCATACTCAGACACTACAAACTACTACCTTTTTTCTTGAATCTGTCCCACATTTCCATGCTCTCTGCCTACAGGAGGGAGTGAGGGTAGTGGGCACTAAAAAAATGAGGCTAAAACTACTCTAGCTGTTGTCCCTGCTACAATGCATCCAGAATTGTCATCAGGTTACCTTGTTGTCATAGCAACTTCAAGAGGAATGGTGTCAGCAGGAAAATTCCACAACTCACTTAATCTGAACAACCATTCTTTTACTCTTCCCTACTAATTTTCAGGACATTATTTCCGAATATTTTCCATTATCACATTTTTTTTTGTTAATAAATACAATCCATAAACATCTGAGAGAGAAAAAGAGAAAATTGACTTACTTCATTTTTAGTTTTCAACAAATTGTAAAATGTCCATATCATTTGGATTTAAAACCATTGCAAGATTAGACAATTTATTGGTATCAAAAAAGAATAGTTTGCCTTCTCATCTTTTTAAATCCAAACAAGACACATAAATAGAATTGTTTTTAGAAAGAATCTTAACAAGTTTCCACATTTTCATAGACAAAATAACATAAGAGATCTCAGATTGTGGTAGAGATGCTTTAAGTCACTATGCATGTTGCTGCCCTACAAGAGGGGATCACTTCTGCAAACTACACTGACAACTAAACATTTTGTTTATATTCTTCAGTCACTAGTTATTTAGCTGGAAAGAAAAATTCTGAAGTTAGATCTACTTGTAAAAAATAGTAAATAGTATTAAAAAGATCAAAAGATTTTGATATCTAAACATGAATAGTTTTGGAATTTTCTGAAAGAAAAAAAAAAAGCGGTCACTAAAAACTGAACAAGAAAATGTTATTTAAAGATCTGCTAAAACGAACTTAAATAATTTGTAGTTAACAGTGATAGAAAGTTAAGAAAATGAGCCATTCTTTAAAACTAAAACATTAAATGAGAATTAAACCCTCATCACTTCCTCAAATCTCTGAATCAAAATTTGCTTAAATAGAAAATATTGCTTTGTAACAAATGATTTTACAAAACAAAGCTGCTTACATTATTTTTGTAAAACAAGAACAAGAATTGAAAGAAGAGAAACAATCAGGTAAAAATCTGAGATTCTAAGATATGAAACTAATGTAACCAGAACCAATCTATTTTCATTTAGAATTATTTTAAAAAATATTTTAAAATAAAAATAATAGACAAAGTTGAATTGCAGCATCATAATAGGAAAGAAAAAAATTGTTTGTTATGAAAAGAAGAGACTCATTACATGATTGCTTGTGATAAGATGAGTTTCTAATACCAAGGAGAGAGAACAGCAGTAAATCATATGGATTTGTTCATGACTAAACACTAGCAAGAAAACCTTGGCAATTTTGGGAAGGCTCATTCTACTGATCAAGGAGACATAGATCACTTGTACAAAATACCTGCAGTAAGAGAATGTAAGGGAATGGAAGGAGAAAAATTACAATAGTGTGTATGTGTGTGTGTATTTATTTATTAAGTGAAGGTGGTGACAATGTGAAAGTGGGAAGAAAGCTAGAAACAGTATTTGTTTTGTTTTTTTAACTAAAAATAAATTTCACAAAAGCAATTGCTGAATGAATATTCTGTTCCAAAATCATTTTGTAAATGTTTGGATGAAACTAAACTGACACTGATGGTTACAATTTAACTTTGTAAATGGACTTGAAGGGCAAGAAGCCAAACAAGTGGTCAATGTAGAAAGTGATAATGTCTAAATGGTATTAGATAGGGAAATAATAATCAAATATTTTCATAAAGAATTTTTTTTGAACAATGCTGGAAAAATCTATTTTAAAACCTGTTACATGACAATCTAAAAATATGCTTAAAATTCATTTTTTTTTTTTTTTTTTTTTTTAAATATCTAGATAATTATGATTGCATAACAGACATTAATAGGTTTTGTTGAGAACTAACAAATGGCTTAAGGTAAGTTGATTATTTTTCATTTTTACTGTATTCTAAAAGTATTTACTTAAAAAAATATATATAAATATGAGAAAACTCTTTAGACAATATATTAAATACATTTAAGGATTTGCAATTTGTAAAGAGTTTGAATAATTCACAAGCACATCCCAGCAAAAAGAGACTAATTTTGTTCATTTAGTGATTGCAGTGAATTTAGTTCACCACTTCAACTTTTAAAATAAAAATTTTCAGATCATCATATCTAAGGAAGTGGGGGGGGGCAAGTAAAAAGTTGCTTATAAAAAAAAATTATATAACTAAAAGTGATCAATATAAATCAAAGCAAAACAAGTAGCATCCCAGAATCTATGGTTTTAAAACAATTCTATCAAAATATATAAGCCACATTCTAAATTGAAACCAAATTCTTGATGAAATGTATATAGCCTAGTCCACTAAGTAACTGCATGTTTTATATATTTAAACTGCAAAATACTAATCTCGTCTAAAAAGCTTAAATGCTCAAATCTCAGGTGATCAAGAACAGTAACTTTCAAAGTCAGAGATGATCCCAAGTAAAATATTTAGAATATTCAACTAAAATCAATATTAACTTAAGCTTACATATACCAGTGACATCACATCAAACATTAAAACAATTTGAAATGAGGGTGAAGTGCTTCTTAACATGTGTTCCAAAATTACAAATTCAGTTGATGTAGCAAAACTATAAGATTTACATGTATAATGATTATCAGTTACATCGCCACATTAGAAAGAAGTATGAAAAAAAATAAAGGGGGAAAAAGAAAAAACAAAATTACAGCCGAGAGGAAAAACAAACTGGAAAACAAATTAGAAGCCCTTTTTTTTGGGGGGGGGGGGGGGGTAAGGACACCAAATTAACATTAGCCATATCTGAATCAGAACAATTACACACACAATACAAATATATATTTATATTATATATAAATATGTGTGTGTGTGTGTGTGTGTTAATATGGTCAGAGTTGAATTAGACTAGGAAACAGTAGTATTAATAAGTGCTCAATACATGTATAAAAAATTTAACAGGTTATTAAAAAAAAAAAAAAAAAAAAAAAAAAAAAAAAAAAAAAAGAAGATATGATCCTGCTACCTTGGCTTTCAACATTTTGGCAGTATCTTCAGGTGATTTCAGTCAATTTAGTT